>CM038716.1:14485273-14495273 GCA_021613375.1 Megaleporinus macrocephalus
AGCTGTTGCTTTTGTTTCAAATTTTCGCAAACATGTTTTAATTAAAAGCTGTTTTCCCGTATTGTTTAAACTATATGAGAATAAATGAGCTTCACCTGAATGTATTTATCACTTTCAAATAATAAGGATCGTTATTTTTGGGCTGTTGCTTATGTTAGTTTGCTGCTTATTGATTTATCCATAGTTCTATATAATGAGCACTGTCCAGTGTGGTCAATTACCGGACCAGAGTAGTTGTGGATTCTATTGTGGCAAGTTTCAAGAGACTCGTATAATCAATCTACAACAGCGCATTTTATATATACTTATATCTTACATATATTAAATAATAAAAATATAATAATATACAGAAATATATTTATATAAAATATACAGGCGGGACCCATTTATAATAAATTTGTACAAATATATTAAAGCATAGAGTTGATAGTTCAGATGCATTGAAAATGCATTGAATGAATAAATGTATATCATTAGTGTCCAAAATATAATAATAATAAATAATATATTTTTTGTGATTTTTAGTTTTCAATACAGTTTGAACTCTACGCTTGTCCTTCACCTTGTGCCAGAATTTTATGATGATTAAGCCAATAGAAATGCTCCAAATCTGCTTTAAACAAAATACTTTTCCATTGACTTGTATTGAAAGTGCCGAGCGTTTTTATCCTCTACTGTAAAGTTATCATTTTGGGAATATTTGTTGTTCTGTAATATATATATGTGGTATTTATTGGTATTTAATTAGTATATGCACTCACACATACACACACAAGGCCCCAGATACACACAACTACACACACTTCATCTACACAAAGACACACATGCCTCCAGCAAAAGCACACTCAGGCACACCAGCATAAACATGCACCCCTGACCCTAAACATCCCTTAATGACCCCCCCGTTGCCCCGGCTGGTTGATGGCGTCCGGCTGAATACATTACTGTCCCGCTCTCTCCTTTGATTCTATTATGCAGCTGTCTCCTCCTCTCCTGCCTCGTTTAGCCACCGGGCATTTCATTACAGCTCCCAACAACGCTCAGCCCGGCGCTCCATCCGCACCGGAGCTCCGGCGGAATGGAATGAGTTTGTGTTTTAAACAGGACCGAGCTCCACCTGACCTCACCTCACCTGCCATTTGAATTTGTTTTGAGGAGCGCCGGCTAAAGAGTGCCTCGACTCGAGTCGTAGAGCCGCAGCACATTTATTCCCTGTGTTTTTAGAGGGAGATCTGCTGCTGATCCAGCAGCTGTTTAATAACAGAGAATAAGAAGTAGGAGTAAAATTAGCCAGCCAGCACTTCAGATGAATGATTCAGATCCAGATTAAAGGAAGAATTTCACCAAAGTTAAATCTGCATGCTAGCGCTGGAAAATAACGAGCCAGTGCTCAGAGTTCACAATTAGCGTTATGCAAATCACAGCACATCGAGCTAATTGATGGCTACTGGCTTGTGCTGCTTATTAGCCACGTTAGCACTACTGGTGCGCTCTGGAGAGTCGACGGTCCCGGCTGTACGACTACAGAAACTAAAACCACTGAACTGTAGGAATCTGAAGCACAGCTAGCCGAGTGAGCTAACCAGCGTTCACTCTGACACACTGTAACATTTTAATAACAATCCTCTCTAAACCCAGTTCAGTTATTAACAGTTCCTTATTCACATCTATTACACTATTTATAACTTATTACTACATAAGTACACAGTAATAACAGTATTATACTGATCAGTTCTATATAACTACAACACATGTATAGTTTATGACAGACAGACAGACAGACAGACAGACAGACAGACACACAGATAAATAGACAGACAGATAGACAGATAGATAGATAGATAGATAGATAGATAGATAGATAGATAGATAGATAACATAGAGAAAGACAGACAGACAAATAGATAGATAGATAGATAGATAGATAGATAGATAGATAGATAGATAGATAGATAGATAGATAGATAGATAGATTCCTTATTCACATCTATTACACTATTTATAACTTATTACTACATAAGTACACAGTAATAACAGTATTATACTGATCAGTTCTATATAACTACAACACATGTATAGTTTATGACAGACAGAGACAGACAGATAAATAGACAGACAGATAAATAGACAGACAGATAGACAGATAGATAGATACATAGATAGATAGATAGATAGATAGATAGATAGATAGATAGATAGATAGATAGATAACATAGAGAAAGACAGACAGACAAATAGATAGATAGATAGATAGATAGATAGATAGATAGATAGATAGATAGATAGATAGATAGATAGATAGATAGATAGATAGACACACAGACACATAGATAGATAGATAGATAGATAGATAGATAGATAGATAGATAACATAGAGAAAGACAGACAGACAAATAGATAGATAGATAGATAGATAGATAGATAGATAGATAGATAGATAGATAGATAGATAGATAGATAGATAACATAGAGAAAGACAGACAGACAAATAGATAGATAGATAGATAGATAGATAGATAGATAGATAGATAGATAGATAGATAGATAGATAGATAGATAGATAGAGAAAGACAGACAGACAAATAGATAGATAGATAGATAGATAGATAGATAACATAGAGAAAGACAGACAGACAAATAGATAGATAGATAGATAGATAGATAGATAGATAGATAGATAGATAGACACACAGACACATAGATAGATAGATAGATAGATAGATAGATAGATAGATAGATAGATAGATAGATAGATAGATAGATAGATAACATAGAGAAAGACAGACAGACAAATAGATAGATAGATAGATAGATAGATATATAGATAGATAGATAGATAGATAGATAGATAGATAGATAGATAGATAGATAACATAGAGAAAGACAGACAGACAAATAGATAGATAGATAGATAGATAGACACACAGACACATAGATAGATAGATAGATAGATAGATAGATAGATAGATAGATAGATAGATAGATAACATAGAGAAAGACAGACAGACAAATAGATAGATAGATAGATAGATAGATAGACAGACACACAGACACATAGATAGATAGATAGATAGATAGATAGATAGATAGATAGATAGATAGATAGATAGATAGATAGATAGATAGATAGATAACTGGGTGGATAGTCATTTCCACATACAGCTGCCATAAGTTTGAAGACAGTTTAAAGTTGCTGATCTGCCTTCCAAAAGCTTCAGCTACCAGGACAACAGCCTCCACCCTCCAAACCTCCACCCTCCATACCTCCACCCTCCAAACCTCCACCCTCCATACCTCCACCCTCCAAACCTCCACTCTCCAAACCTCCACCCTCCAAACCTCCACTCTCCAAACCTCCACCCTCCAAACCTCCACTCTCCAAACCTCCACCCTCCAAACCTCCACCCTCCAAACCTCCACCCAGCGTGTCCAGTCTGTGAGTTACTACACACTGCGTGTGACTGGCTCGGTCTGATTCATTCGTTCCTGCGTGCTAGCGCGGCGGTGCTAGAACACGTCCTCTGTGAAGCGTGAGGGCCGTTACGGGTTCCCTCTAAATTCCTAACCTCTTCATCATCATCATCATCATCATCACCGCCGCAGCACGCGCTCACATCCGCAGCTAACCTCAGCCAGTATTACAGACTCAGCTCTGAGGTTCACACCACTCCAACTCATCCTCCTCCAAACCACACCTGACAAATCTCCACAATCCCCACCATTACCACCACACAAACACGGCCAGACCCCTCGCTCCACCTCCGCGGACCACCTTCAACAGCGGGCTTTCACACGGATACACTGAGGGGCTTTTATCAGAAGTCTTAAAGATCAAAACCGAGCTTTGTGTAGACGGAGTTTCAGTTTAGTCTGGACTGAAGAAACTCAGCTTTTGAAGAAGAACACTTGATTTATATATACTGTCCACAGAAAAACCAACTTCACAGCAGAGGACAAAAACAGCCTTCACTTTCAATGGAAGTCAATGGAACCAGAATTTTTTCAAAGCTATTTTGGAGCATTTCCATTGGTCCATTCATCACAATATTTTCACAGGATATGAAGAACAGCTGTCGTGTTTGAATGATGTAGAAAAATGAAAATCATAAAAATATATATTTAGCAATAGTATATAATACAGTAGGCCAATATCAATAAATATCAATGGCACCCTGTTTATCTCTCTGTTGTGGTGAATGTTGTAGAAGTTCTCCACCCCCCCCCCCCACCCCACTACCAAGCCAGCCCCCCCAATTTAGCTACTGCAATGTTAGCCACTCAGTGTAAAAGCCTCTAGTAGCAAACTAACCAAGCTCACCAGGTAAAGCATGCTGTATACAGCTGAAGCCCCCCATGGTAGCTAACAGTGGTTAGCAGTTAATCAGAGCTTGACTTGGAACTCAAAGATGGTTCTCTAGTGCTGGTCTGCTGCCAGTTTTGCTGGCCACCCAGCAGGGTCGTGCAGGTTGATCTGGTTGACGAGCATCCAAAACATGCCATCAGCAACCAACCAGAAACCAGGTGAACCAATACGGCAAGTCAATTTCTATAGAATAAAACATACAGCTCAGAACTGGCATATAGACCTGGGTGAATAAATAGATATGAATATTTCTCAACGTGGAACAAGTTGCAGATATCTTGCGATACAATTCCCAGACTGGGTTCATCTCCTGCCAGTCTCAACGCCCGTCCAGCGGGGAGGAGGAGGAGGAGCAGCAGGAGCAGACGCAGTAGAACACACGAGCTACGAGAAGCAATGCAATTCAGTTTAATGGAAAATGAACTGAAGTGTCTGTTTTGAATGTTGTGTGTCAGTCAAGTTGGTTTCACGGCGACGGTGGAGGCCGGAGCGTCAGAGCGTGTCAGACTCCATTACTAGTTAATGCTCGTTCAGGAGGAGAGGCAGGACCCTGGAAGAAATCAGAGCAGACATTATGGGATAGACTTATCATCACTGTCACCGCTCCGCAACATCGTTACCGCCAGGAAGGCTCTGTCTCCGGGGTCGCCGTTTCCGAGGGAACGCGGCAATCCTGAAGGCGGCGTCTCGGAAAGTGACGTTGACCTCTTTCTGATTTCAACGTCCTCCAGTCGAACCCGGAGACGGGCGCGTGGACATACCTGAACAGAGGAAGGGGTTCTGAAGTGGGAGTGATTATTAGAAGACACTCTTTTCACTTTGTCCCACCTTCAGTCAGAGGAGTGACATTTCTCTGCACTCTTTTTATAGAGTTATAGATCACAGTGAAAATAAGAGTTACAGTTTACATGTACACAGGTAGGTGAAGGTGGTGATACAGTTTATACCTGTACTCAGGTAGGTGAAGGTAGTGTTACAGTTTACCTGTACACAGGTAGGTGAAGGTGGTGATACAGTTTATACCTGTACTCAGGTAGGTGAAGGTAGTGTTACAGTTTACCTGTACACAGGTAGGTGAAGGTGGTGATACAGTTTATACCTGTACTCAGCTAGGTGAAGGTAGTGTTCCAGATATATATATATTAATATATCACCCAGGCTTACTATATTACATACCACGACTATATATATTTTTTATGATTTTTATTTTTTGACATTGTTTGAACCCGACAGCTGTTCTTCATATCCTGTGAAAACATCACGATGAATCGACCAATAGAAATGCTCCAAAATAGCAGTGAAAGAATTCTGGTTCCATTGACTTACATTGAAAGTGAAGGCAGTTTTTGTCCTCTCCTGTAAATCCTGGTGTTGAGGGTTTGTGTGGAAGGGCACTGTCGAGTTTTAGTTCAGTGAAATTTTCAGCAACGTGGAAAAAAAAAATCTACAAATTGGAAGATAATTTGGAGCGTTTGCAGGTGTAATGAGACACTGCGGAGAGCGGAATATCTGAAATTCCCGCTGGCGCTCGCCGAGGAATGTTATTTTTAAACTGTTGGATTCTTTGCTGCTGCAGTTTTTTGGTGGTAAAGCAGTTTGAACCCGTCCTCGCTCGCTAAGGCCTTTCCAGGATCCTCCCTTCGTATCCAAGCCCGACTGGATCATGACTGTATGTCTCGTTGAGAAGGACACACCTCATATCATCGCTGTCCAATGAAAAACATCTCCATTTTTGTTCATTTTGAGTTTTCAACCACGTGAGCATGTCGTCTTCTCTGATTGGTCAGAGCTACAGTATCTGGCGTGCGATCAAGAAAGTAAACACAGGGAGAAGATCCGGTTTTCTAAACTACTGAACATTTCTTGTAGAGCGTATCACGGAGCAGCGGCAGAGACAGCATCTGTTCATAGCTGTAATAATAATCTGATAATATACCAAACTACAGTCCACCTGCAGACCACCCAGCTCACTCCAAACATCAAGTAGACCACGTCCCTCACTGCTAGTCCTCGCTTCATTGTCCTCGCCCTGTTAGCTGCTCCAGTTCTCCAGTTCTCTGTTTACGCCATCTGCCGCATCCCATAATGCAAAGCACACCTGGCTGCAGGAGATGTTTAGATCAGGTCTCGGTGTGGTTGGTTAAGTCCACACCCGAGGGTGATCACTGTTTTCACACCTGCCAAACCACACCAAACGAACCAGAGTGGGTTTTAACCGGACTCACTAGTGCTGGTGTGGAAACGCCCTAACATAGTTTGGAAACAGTTCTGGTTCCAGCACTGAAAGTAAAGTATGTGTTTGTTAAAGTCACAATGACTTGTTTTCATTGGACAGAGACGATAAATATAAATATAAATATAAATATAAATATAAATATAAATATAAATATAAATATAAATATAAATATAAATGTTTTGACTGGAAAAAACAATTGGTGTACTTAACCAGCGGACTACTCAGGAATCAGATATAGGAGTCAGATAGAGATAGAGATAGAGAGCCAGATATATTAGGACAGTGTATCTGTTTGATGCTGTTCTGTTCTTTTTAATAACACTTATATATATTTATGAGCAAAGTCAGCGTCAGTGAAGACTCTGGGCATCTCTCTCTCCCTCGCTCTCTCTCTCTCTCTCTCTCTTTGTCTCTCTCTCCCTTGCTCTCTGTCTCTCTCTCTCTCTCTCTCTCTCTCTCTCTCTCTGTCTCTCACTCTCTCTCTCTCTCTCCCTCCCTCTCTCTCTCTCTTTGTCTCTCTCTCCCTTGCTCTCTGTCTCTCTCTCTCTCTCTCTCTCTCTCTCTCTCTCTCTCTCTCTCTCTCTCTCTCTCTCTCTCTCTCTCTCTCTCTCTCTCTCTCTCTCTCTCTTTCTCTCCCTCTAGCAGTTGGAGTGCCAGCAGGCTGGGATAATTGAAACACTGGTGTGTTTTCGGACAGGGGCCGGCGGTTGGTGGGGTTGGTGGGGTTCCGTCTGGCCGGCATATGTTTCTCAGTTTTGATGTAGTTTTCTTGATCTTCCTCTGACTCTTCCTCCAAGTCTTCCCCCGACTCGTCCTCCGACTCGCCCGGGCTCTGTGACTGAGGGCGGTGGAACAATGAGAGCTCCTTATTTTTTGTGTTTTGTTATTTTCCACGAGTCACCAGACTTCCTGGCACTCCTCTTCCTCGCACTCCTCTTCCTCACGTGCTGGAGGCGAGGAACAGACTCGCCATTCAAACTCAAGACAGTCCCGCGCTGTGAGGCTCTGCCCTCCACAAGTACCAGCCTTTTAAGATTTTTCTCAACTTTAATAAAAGACAGTGTGTGTGTGTGTGTGTGTGTGTGGGGGGGGGGGGGGGGGGGGTGTTTCACTGCCCCCTAGTGTGTGTGTTCACGAGTGTATGTGTGTGTGTTCACTAGTGTGTGTGTATTTGTGTGTTTTTCACTGTGTCTAGTGTTTGTGTTTCTAAGTGTGTGTGTGTGTGTTTCACCACTCCCTAGTGTGTGTTCACTAGTGTGTGTATTTGTATGTGTTCACTAGTGCGTGTTTATGTATGTGGGTGTTTCACCGCCCCCTGGTGTGTGTGTTCACTAGTGTGTGTATATGTATGTGTTCACTAGTGTGTGTGTATGTGTGTGTTTCACTCAGAGGAACCTATATTTCCCCTAAAGAACCTTGTGTGATAATGAAACCTCTTGTTTGTTTGAAAATGAGGTGGACCTGCTAAAGGTTTTCAGAACCTTGTTCTGATTGGAAGGTTCTTTTAGCCGTTTTCTAGTTCTCTTTTCTAACAGTTTTGACCTCTTTTGGTTCCCTGAAGAACCGTGTTTAAAAATGAGAACCTTACAAGGGTTCTTTCAGCCTCCAGACATGGTTCTTTTTGGTTCATTGTAGGACCATGTTTTAAAATGAGAAGGACCTGTTAAAGGTTTTCAGAACTTTCTTGTACGACGACGACGACGTACGATTAGCCACATGTGTTTACACACAGCGGAATTTGACCTCCGCATTTAACCCATCCGTGCAGTGAAACACCCACATATACACACACTAGTGAACATACACACTAGGGGGCGGTGGGCAGCCCTTATCCACGGTGCCCGGGGAGCAGTTGGGGTTAGGTGCCTTGCCCAAGGGCACTACAGTCATGACTTGCCGGTCCCAGGGATCGAACCGGCGACCTTCCGGTCACAAGACCGGATCCCTAACCTTCAGCCCACGACTGCCCCAGTCTTGTAATGTGGAGGTTCTTCTCACCACTTTCTCTCATTTTCTGTCATGTTTTCTGATGGACACCTTAGAAGAAACTCTTTTGGAGTCCACGTTTGGCTTCTTTACCTTCACGCATCTGATCGTTCTCTATAGAAATCTGAAGGACCCTCCAGTGAGTGGTTGTTCTCCGGCCCAGGGTTCAGGGAGCTCTTCGGGGGAGCTGTGGTTAAGATGGACGTTTGAAGGTGGAACAGAACTCCAGACTGGGCTGCAGGTTAACTGAGTTGAGAGCCTGTCTTCTCCGTGGAGCTGTCTAACGTTAACTGGAAGCTGGGAGTCAGATGTGAGAATGAAAAGGACTCTGTTAGCAGTTTGACTGAGAGAAAAAAAAAACATTTGGCTGAACTTAACTCCTCCGACATCATCAAGAGCGCATGTCAATCTCTGCTTTATGTATTCATGAATTAAAAGTCTCCTTCATGCCCGGAGTGCGTTTATGACTGGAGGAAGTGAAAACAGCCCCCTATCCTGGAGCATTCGCGGTAATTGGACCAGAAACCGGCTGCACTGCTAAAACTACACTCTCGTATACTTACACATTCTCTACATTCAATATCAGCTCACAGACAGAGCAGCAGGTAATCACATGAGCTAATGAAGGGTGGGCGGTCTCGGCCCACTCATTAGCGCTCTGCATTCCTCAAACTACATATAAATAGAACGATGTGTCATTTTGTGTGTCTGTCAGTTTTTACAGTATATAAACCGCTGTTAGGGTATAACTGGAGTACTACAGTAGATATAGTACTGTTAGGGTATAACTGGAGTACTACAGTAGATATAGTACTGTTAGGGTATAATTGGAGTGCTACAGTAGATATAGTACTGTTAGGGTATAGCTGGAGTACTGCAGAGGTTAGGGTGGTGTATAGCTGGAGTGCTACAGTATATAAACCACTGTTAGGATATAACTAGAGCACTACAGTAGATATAGTACTGTTAGGGTATAACTAGAGTACTACAGTAGATATAGTACTGTTAGGGTATAACTAGAGTACTACAGTAGATATAGTACTGTTAGGGTATAACTGGAGTACTACAGTAGATATAGTACTGTTAGGGTATAACTAGAGTACTACAGTAGATATAGCACTGTTAGGGTATAACTAGAGTACTACGGTAGATATAGTACTGTTAGGGTATAATTGGAGTACTACAGTAGATATAGTACTGTTAGGGTATAATTGAAGTACTACAGTAGATATAGTACTGTTAGGGTATAACTGGAGTGCTACAGTAGATATAGTACTGTTAGGGTATAATTGGAGTGCTACAGTAGATATAGTACTGTTAGGGTATAATTGGAGTGCTACAGTAGATATAGTACTGTTAGGGTATAACTGGAGTGCTACAGTAGATATAGTACTGTTAGGGTATAATTGGAGTAC
>CM038716.1:14502773-14542773 GCA_021613375.1 Megaleporinus macrocephalus
CCAACTTCTCACTGAGTGAAGGTTATTCACCAACTTCTCACTGAGTGAAGGCCGTTCACCAACTTCTCACTTAGTGAAGGTTATTCACCAACTTCTCACTGAGTGAAGGTCGTTCACCAACCTCTCACTGAGTGAAGGTTATTCACCAACTTCTCACTGAGTGAAGGCCGTTCACCAACTTCTCACTGAGTGAAGGTTATTCACCAACTTCTCACTGAGTGAAGGCCGTTCACCAACCTCTCACTGAGTGAAGGTCGTTCACCAACTTCTCACTGAGTGAAGGTTATTCACCAACTTCTCACTGAGTGAAGGCCGTTCACCAACCTCTCACTGAGTGAAGGTCGTTCACCAGCTTCTCACTGAGTGAAGGTTATTCACCAACTTCTCATTGAGTGAAGGCCGTTCACCAACTTCTCACTGAGTGAAGGTTATTCACCAACCTCTCACTGAGTGAAGGTTATTCACCAACTTCTCACTGAGTGAAGGCCGTTCACCAACTTCTCACTTAGTGAAGGTTATTCACCAACTTCTCACTGAGTGAAGGTGGTTCACCAGCTTTTCACTGAGTAAAGGTCGTTCACCAACTTCTCACTGAGTAAAGGTCGTTCACCAGCTTCTCACTGAGTGAAGTTCGTTCACCAGCTTCTCACTGAGTGAAGGCCGTTCACCAGCTTCTTACTGAGTGAAGGTCGTTCACCAGCTTCTCCCTGAGTGGAGAAACTTCCAGAAGGTTAACCATCACTGCAGCTGAAAACCATGAATAAACTTTGTAAGCAACATGTAAGCAACTCTTTGTTAGCATCAGTGAGGCTACTTAGTGAAGTCAGCTCATGTGATCGTAAAGCTTAGCCTAGCTTAGCATCAGCAGAGCTATCTGTTGGTATATACCCCCAAAATGGAAACTAGATACAAGTTTAAATTCTTTCAGCCAATTATTACAGTAACTATGACACTGTTAGGTGTACTGCAGTAGATATAGTACTAGTAGAATATAGCTGGAGTATTATAGTAGTTATACTACTGGTGTATATATACATACCTGTTGTACTAAACAATATTTCTAGTACTGTTAGCTATAGCGGAGTAGCTGTATTAGTGTGAGGGTTGAAGTACTGTAGGGTATAGCTGGAGCGTTACAATATCAATAGTACTGGCAGGCTATAGCTGGAGAACTACAACAGTTTTAGTACTACTAGTGTATAACTGGAGTATTATAGTAGTTGTAGTACTGGCAGAGTATAGCTGGAGTATTAAAGTAATTGTAGTACTGGTAGAGTATAGCTGGAGTATTATAGTAATTGTAGCACTGGTAGAGTATAGCTGGAGTATTATAGTAATTGTAGTACTGGTAGAGTATAGCTGGAGTATTATAGTAGTTGTAGTACTGGTAGAGTATAGCTGGAGTATTATAGTAATTGTAGCACTGGTAGAGTATAGCTGGAGTATTATAGTAATTGTAGTACTGGTAGAGTATAGCTGGAGTATTATAGTAGTTGTAGTACTGGTAAAGTATAGCTGGAGTATTATAGCAATTGTAGTACTGGTAGAGTATAGCTGGAGTATTATAGTAGTTGTAGTACTGGTAAAGTATAGCTGGAGTATTATAGTTATTGTAGTACTGGTAGAGTATAGCTGGAGTATTATAGTTATTGTAGTACTGGTGAAGCTGGAGTATTATAGTTATTGTAGTACTGGTAGAGTATAGCTGGAGTATTATAGTTATTGTAGTACTGCTAGTGTATAACTGGAGTTTTATAGTAGTTGTAGTACTGGCAGAGTATAGCTGGAGTATTATAGTAATTGTAGTACTGGTAGAGTATAGCTGGAGTATTATAGTAATTGTAGTACTGGTAGAGTATAGCTGGAGTATTGTAGTAGTTGTAGTACTGGTAAAGTATAGCTGGAGTATTATAGTAGTTGTAGTACTGGTAAAGTATAGCTGGAGTATTATAGTAATTGTAGTACTGGTAAAGTATAGCTGGAGTATTATAATAATTGTAGTACTGGTAGAGTATAGCTGGAGTATTATAGTTATTGTAGTACTGGTAGAGTATAGCTGGAGTATTGTAATAATTGTAGTACTGGTAGAGTATAGCTGGAGTATTATAGTAGTTGTAGTACTGGTAAAGTATAGCTGGAGTATTATAGTAGTTGTAGTACTGGTAGAGTATAGCTGGAGTATTATAGTTATTGTAGTACTGGTAGAGTATAGCTGGAGTATTATAGTAGTTGTAGTACTGGTAGAGTATAGCTGGAGTATTATAGTTATTGTAGTACTGATAGAGTATAGCTGGAGTATTATAGTAGTTGTAGTACTGGTAGAGTATAGCTGGAGTATTATAGTAGTTGTAGTACTGGTAGAGTATAGCTGGAGTATTATAGTTGTTGTAGTACTGGTAGAGTATAGCTGGAGTATTATAGTTATTGTAGTACTGGTAGAGTATAGCTGGAGTATTATAGTAGTTGTAGTACTGGTAGAGTATAGCTGGAGTATTATAGTTATTGTAGTACTGGTAGAGTATAGCTGGAGTATTATAGTAGTTGTAGTACTGGTAGAGTATAGCTGGAGTATTATAGTTATTGTAGTACTGGTAGAGTATAGCTGGAGTATTATAGTTATTGTAGTACTGGTAGAGTATAGCTGGAGTATTATAGTTATTGTAGTACTGGTAGAGTATAGCTGGAGTATTATAGTTATTGTAGTACTGGTAGAGTATAGCTGGAGTATTATAGTTATTGTAGTACTGGTAGAGTATAGCTGGAGTATTATAGTTATTGTAGTACTGGTAGAGTATAGCTGGAGTATTGTAGTTGTTGTAGTACTGGTAGAGTATAGCTGGAGTATTATAGTAGTTGTAGTACTGGTAGAGTATAGCTGGAGTATTATAGTTATTGTAGTACTGGTAGAGTATAGCTGGAGTATTATAGTTATTGTAGTACTGGTAGAGTATAGCTGGAGTATTATAGTTATTGTAGTACTGGTAAAGTATAGCTGGAGTATTATAGTTATTGTAGTACTGGTAGAGTATAGCTGGGGTATTATAGTTATTGTAGTACTGGTAAAGTATAGCTGGAGTATTATAGTTATTGTAGTACTGGTAGAGTATAGCTGGAGTATTATAGTAGTTGTAGTACTGGTAGAGTATAGCTGGAGTATTATAGTAGTTGTAGTACTGGTAGAGTATAGCTGGAGTATTGTAGTAGTTGTAGTACAGGTAGAGTATAGCTGGAGTATTATAGTAGTTGTAGTACTGGTAGAGTATAGCTGGAGTATTATAGTTATTGTAGTACTGGTAGAGTATAGCTGGAGTATTATAGTTATTGTAGTACTGGTAGAGTATAGCTGGAGTATTATAGTTATTGTAGTACTGGTAAAGTATAGCTGGAGTATTATAGTTATTGTAGTACTGGTAGAGTATAGCTGGAGTATTATAGTTATTGTAGTACTGGTAAAGTATAGCTGGAGTATTATAGTTATTGTAGTACTGGTAAAGTATAGCTGGAGTATTATAGTTATTGTAGTACTGGTAGAGTATAGCTGGAGTATTATAGTAGTTGTAGTACTGGTAAAGTATAGCTGGAGTATTATAGTTATTGTAGTACTGGTAGAGTATAGCTGGAGTATTATAGTTATTGTAGTACTGGTAAAGTATAGCTGGAGTATTATAGTAGTTGTAGTACTGGTAGAGTATAGCTGGAGTATTATAGTAGTTGTAGTACTGGTAGAGTATAGCTGGAGTATTATAGTAGTTGTAGTACTGGTAGAGTATAGCTGGAGTATTATAGTAGTTGTAGTACTGCTGATGTGAAGCTTTGGTTTCCCGTAGCGATGTTACTCCACATTAAAGTGTTTAGCATGTGAATAGCGAGGATCAGCGGAGTGATGGAGTGACGGCACCAGTGTTGTGTTGTCTGTGAAGGATCTGTGTGTGAGGGACAGTGAGGGGGGCTGCGCTGTGTGTTGAAAGCCCCCTCCTGTGTGAAGTTAAACAGAAGTGTCAGTTCCTGTCTGGTGGTCGTGTTTATGCCGGCGGTGTTTCCGAGGTCCGACTGAGTGTGCGCTCTGTCGCTCAGCCTCAGCCGCGTGGGCCGCGCAGGTCAGTCAGGCAGAAACAGCCGGCGCCGCGGACCCGGGATCGGTTCGCGCTTGTTCTGCCGGAGCAGCCGGGGGAGGGTTGCGGCGGGCTAAGCCGACCCCGGCTCAGCGGCTCAGGCGCCTGATGCTCTGCCGACCAGCAGAGAGGAGGGCCAGAGGTGTTAAATTGAACAGATGTTGCCGTGTTCCAGCTGTCCTCCCGCCCACTAAATAACAGCGTCTCGTCTGCCGGCGCCTGCCGCGGAGTAGCAATCACACACGGAGCGGGGGTTGCGGCGGGGCATGTTACCGCCGGATAAGAGGAGAGGCAGAACAAATCCAGGCCTTGTACACGCTAGCAGTTCAAATCCCCAATCAGGAACACCTACAGCATGCTCGTTTCTGGGTCTGTGATAAAAACAGGCTTTTGATAACAACAACAACAACAACAACAACATTACAACAGAGACACACTCGGGCAATAACAGTAAAGCTGGCTCGAGTCCTGAGGCAGCCACGGCTTTTCTTTTTCTTTGCATAGAGTCTTTAACTGGGCTTAACGCTGGAGAGATACATTAGCGGTGCCGCAGTATATACCTCACCCGTTTGTGTGTTTCTGTCACGATAATAATCCAAACAACTATGCAAATAAATCATAATGCCATATGAACTCCCAGAGGACTCCTAATCCTGATCACGAGCTGAGCCACAGACCTACAGGCTCAGATACTGAAGCCGGAGTTTTAGAGTATATGATACGTATAGGCCGCACGGTGGTGTAGTGGTTAGTATGGTGGTGTAGTGGTTAGTATGGTGGTGTAGTGGTTAGTATGGTGGTGTAGTGGTTAGTATGGTGGTGTAGTGGTCAGTACGGTGGTGTAGTGGTTAGTATGGTGGTGTAGTGGTTAGTACGGTGGTGTAGTGGTTAGTATGGTGGTGTAGTGGTTAGTATGGTGGTGTAGTGGTTAGTATGGTGGTGTAGTGGTTAGTATGGTGGTGTAGTGGTCAGTACGGTGGTGTAGTGGTTAGTATGGTGGTGTAGTGGTTAGTACGGTGGTGTAGTGGTTAGTACGGTGGTGTAGTGGTTAGTAAGGTGGTGTAGTGGTTAGTACGGTGGTGTAGTGGTTAGTATGGTGGTGTAGTGGTTAGTACGGTGGTGTAGTGGTTAGTAAGGTGGTGTAGTGGTCAGTATGGTGGTGTAGTGGTTAGTACGGTGGTGTAGTGGTTAGTATGGTGGTGTAGTGGTTAGTATGGTGGTGTAGTGGTCAGTACGGTGGTGTAGTGGTTAGTACGGTGGTGTAGAGGTTAGTATGGTGGTGTAGTGGTTAGTATGGTGGTGTAGTGGTTAGTATGGTGGTGTAGTAGTTAGTATGGTGGTGTAGTGGTTAGTACGGTGGTGTAGTGGTTAGTATGGTGGTGTAGTGGTTAGTACGGTGGTGTAGTGGTTAGTATGGTGGTGTAGTGGTCAGTACGGTGGTGTAGTGGTCAGTATGGTGGTGTAGTGGTCAGTACGGTGGTGTAGTGGTTAGTATGGTGGTGTAGTGGTCAGTACGGTGGTGTAGTGGTCAGTACGGTGGTGTAGTGGTCAGTACGGTGGTGTAGGGGTTAGTACGGTGGTGTAGTGGTTAGTACGGTGGTGTAGTGGTTAGTAAGATGGTGTAGTGGTTAGTACGGTGGTGTAGTTGTTAGTATGGTGGTGTAGTGGTCAGTACGGTGGTGTAGTGGTTAGTACGGTGGTGTAGTGGTTAGTACGGTGGTGTAGTGGTCAGTATGGTGGTGTAGTGGTTAGTATGGTGGTGTAGTGGTTAGTATGGTGGTGTAGTGGTTAGTATGATGGTGTAGCGGTTAGTATGGTGGTGTAGTAGTTAGTATGGTGGTGTAGTGGTCAGTATGGTGGTGTAGTGGTCAGTATGGTGGTGTAGTGGTTAGTATGGTGGTGTAGTGGTTAGTATGGTGGTGTAGTGGTCAGTATGGTGGTGTAGTGGTTAGTATGGTGGTGTAGTAGTTAGTATGGTGGTGTAGTGGTCAGTATGGTGGTGTAGTGGTTAGTATGGTGGTGTAGTGGTTAGTATGGTGGTGTAGTGGTCAGTATGGTGGTGTAGTGGTTAGTATGGTGGTGTAGTAGTTAGTATGGTGGTGTAGTGGTCAGTATGGTGGTGTAGTGGTTAGTATGGTGGTGTAGTGGTTAGTATGGTGGTGTAGTGGTCAGTATGGTGGTGTAGTGGTTAGTATGGTGGTGTAGTGGTTAGTATGGTGGTGTAGTGGTTAGTATGGTGGTGTAGTGGTTAGTATGGTGGTGTAGTGGTTAGTACGGTGGTGTAGTGGTTAGTATGGCGGTGTAGTGGTTAGTATGGTGGTGTAGTGGTCAGTATGGTGGTGTAGTGGTTAGTACGGTGGTGTAGTGGTTAGTATGGTGGTGTAGTAGTTAGTATGGTGGTGTAGTGGTTAGTACAGTGGTGTAGTGGTTAGTATGGTGGTGTAGTGGTTAGTATGGTGGTGTAGTGCTTAGTATGGTGGTGTAGTGGTCAGTATGGTGGTGTAGTGGTTAGTACGGTAGTGTAGTGGTTAGTATGGTGGTGTAGTGGTTAGTATGGTGGTGTAGTGGTTAGTATGGTGGTGTAGTGGTTAGTACGGTGGTGTAGTGGTTAGTATGGTGGTGTAGTGGTTAGTACGGTGGTGTAGTGGTTAGTATGGTGGTGTAGTGGTTAGTACGGTGGTGTAGTGGTTAGTATGGTGGTGTAGTGGTTAGTACGGTGGTGTAGTGGTTAGTACGGTGGTGTAGTGGTTAGTATGGTGGTGTAGTGGTCAGTTTGATAGGAACTGTTGACGTTTGTAAACAATTGCAGTCAGGAATATATTTACAAACACTGTTTTTGTTCATGAAGTAAATAAATAAGAATTAAAATAATGATTTAAGATCAAAAACAAGATTTTAAATAAACACTTGAAACACCCACACATATAAACACACACACTAGTGAACAGTGAGCACACTTGCCCGTTGAGCAGCTCTATCCACAGTACCCAGGGAGCAGTTGTGACTTTGGTGTCTTGTTCACGAGCACTTCTGTCATGTCCTGTAAGTTCAGTGGACTGAACCTGTAACCTTCAGGGCACAAGACTGGTTCCCCGACATCCAGCTCACGACTGGTTCCCCGACATCCAGCTCACGACTGGTTCCCCGACATCCAGCTCACGACTGGTTCCCCGACATCCAGCTCACGACTGGTTCCCCGGCATTCAGCTCACGACTGGTTCCCCGACATCCAGCTCACGACTGGTTCCCCCGCATCCAGCTCACGACTGGTTCCCCGGCATTCAGCTCACGACTGGTTCCCCGACATCCAGCTCACGACTGGTTCCCCGACATCCAGCTCACGACTGGTTCCCCGACATCCAGCTCACGACTGGTTCCCCGGCATTCAGCTTACGACTGGTTCCCCGACATCCAGCTCACGACTGGTTCCCCCGCATCCAGCTCACGACTGGTTCCCCGGCATTCAGCTCACGACTGGTTCCCCGACATCCAGCTCACGACTGGTTCCCCGGCATTCAGCTCACGACTGGTTCCCCGACATCCAGCTCACGACTGGTTCCCCCGCATTCAGCTCACGACTGGTTCCCCCGCATTCAGCTCATGACTTGTTCCCCAACATTCAGCTCACGACTGGTTCCCCGGCATTCAGCTCACGACTGGTTCCCCGACATCCAGCTCACGACTGGTTCCCCCGCATTCAGCTCACGACTGGTTCCCCGACACCCAGCTCACGACTGGTTCCCCGACATCCAGCTCACGACTGGTTCCCCGACATCCAGCTCACGACTGGTTCCCCGACATCCAGCTCACGACTGGTTCCCCGACATCCAAGTCACGACTAGTTCACCGACATCCAGCTCACGACTAGTTCGCCGACATCCAGCTCACGACAGGTTCCCCGACATCCAGCTCACGACTGGTTCCCCGACATCCAGCTCACGACTGGTTCCCCGGCATTCAGCTCACGACTTGTTCCCCGACATTCAGCTCACGACTTGTTCCCCGACATTCAGCTCACGACTTGTTCCCCGACATCCAGCTCATGGCTGGTTCCCCGACATCCACCTCACGACTGGTTCCCCAAAAACAAGATTTTAAATGAACACTTGAAACACCCACACATACAAACACACACACTAGTGAACAGTGAGCACACTTGCCCGGTGAGCAGCCCTATCCACAGTACCCAGGGAGCAGTTGTGACTTTGGTGTCTTGTTCACGAGCACTTTTGTCATGTCCTGTAAGTTCAGGGGACTGAACCTGTAACCTTCAGGGCACAAGACTGGTTCCCCGACATCCAGCTCACGACTGGTTCCCCGACATCCAGCTCACGACTGGTTCCCCGACATCCAGCTCACGACTGGTTCCCCGACATCCAGCTCACGACTGGTTCCCCGACATCCAGCTCACGACTGGTTCCCCGGCATTCAGCTCACGACTGGTTCCCTGACATTCAGCTCACGACTGGTTCCCCCGCATCCAGCTCACGACTGGTTCCCCGGCATTCAGCTCACGACTGGTTCCCCCGCATTCAGCTCACGACTGGTTCCCCCGCATTCAGCTCACGACTTGTTCCCTGACATTCAGCTCACGACTGGTTCCCCGGCATTCAGCTCACGACTGGTTCCCCGACATCCAGCTCACGACTGGTTCCCCGACATCCAGCTCACGACTGGTTCTCCGACATCCAGCTCACGACTGGTTCCCCGGCATTCAGCTCACGACTGGTTCCCTGACATTCAGCTCACGACTGGTTCCCCCGCATCCAGCTCACGACTGGTTCCCCGGCATTCAGCTCACGACTGGTTCCCCCGCATTCAGCTCACGACTGGTTCCCTGACATTCAGCTCACGACTGGTTCCCCGGCATTCAGCTCACGACTGGTTCCCCGACATCCAGCTCACGACTGGTTCCCCGACATCCAGCTCACGACTGGTTCCCCGACATCCAGCTCACGACTAGTTCCCTTGCATCCAGCTCACGACTGGTTCCCCGACATCCAGCTCACGACTTGTTCCCCGACATCCAGCTCACGACTTGTTCCCCGACATTCAGCTCACGACTTGTTCCCCGACATTCAGCTCACGACTTGTTCCCCGACATTCAGCTCACGACTTGTTCCCCGACATCCAGCTCATGACTGGTTCCCCGACATCCAGCTCACGACTGGTTCCCCGACATTCAGCTCACGACTGGTTCCCCCGCATCCAGCTCACGACTGGTTCCCCGACATCCAGCTCACGACTTGTTCCCCGACATCCAGCTCACGACTTGTTCCCTGACATTCAGCTCACAACTTGTTCCCTGACATTCAGTTCACGACTTGTTCCCCGACATCCAGCTCACGACTGGTTCCCCCGCATTCAGTTCACGACTTGTTCCCCGACATCCAGCTCACGACTGGTTCCCCCGCATTCAGTTCACGACTTGTTCCCCGACATTCAGCTCACGACTGGTTCCCCGGCATTCAGCTCACGACTGGTTCCCCCGCATTCAGTTCACGACTTGTTCCCCGACATCCAGCTCACGACTGGTTCCCCCGCATTCAGTTCACGACTTGTTCCCCGACATCCAGCTCACGACTGGTTCCCCGACATCCAGCTCACGACTGGTTCCCCGGCATTCAGCTCACGACTGGTTCCCCCGCATTCAGCTGCTGGTTAACTGTCTAGCACTCTTACGCAGCTGAGCCGGAGAAGAACCCATTCCAGTCAAGAGCTCAGCGCAGGCTGCAGTGCTGATGTTTCCCTGAAACTGATCCTCTGCTGTGACCTGTTCTGATAGGCTAGCAGGGTCAGTGAGAGCTCCTGCTCCCCGAGACCTCCCCCTGCTGTGTGGAGCTGGTTAGCGCTGCAGCCGAACCTTCACCAGATACGCACCAAAGATGAGATAACACGGCAACTATGAAAGTAAACATCAGCGTCGGACTGGTCCAGCTCTCCGGGGTCTTCTGCTCTGTCAGAGGTCCTACAGTAACGGTGCAGGTGGGCTTTACAGCGCTGGCTTCACGTTCACAGCCAGGTGGAGAGAGAGCGCCGGGGAGCCTCTCAGACTCTCAGCCTAAAGCTTTTCTCACATTCACTCCTGTAACCGGTTTAGTGCTGGTGTGTTTACTGGAGCTCATCACAGGTCTGACCTTCTCCTGAACCCCGTCTTCACACATACAGGTCTGAGCGAGACTGAAAGAGAGAACTCTAACTCCTCCATCCAATCACACTGTTCTATCTTTCAATTCTCATAAACAACCAGAAACATTACTTACACACGATTAATGATTTTAATGATTTATTAGTAAACATATATAACACATACACACCATACAGTGATCTGGAGCTCCAGCCCTGATCGATCTATCTATCTATCTATCTATCTATCTGTCTGTCTGTCTGTCTGTCTGTCTGTCTGTCTGTCTATCTATCTATCTATCTATCTATCTATCTATCTGTCTGTCTGTCTGTCTGTCTGTCTGTCTGTCTGTCTATCTATCTAGTTTCTCTGTATTTTTCTCTTTTCCATGCTCCTGCCATCTATTTTCTTTAATTTCTCTAAATATCTCTCTTCCCTCTTTCTCTCTTTCCCCCTGTCTGTATTTCTCCCTTTCTTTTACTCTTTCTTACCTCTTATTTATTGTCTTCATGATCTCTCACTCTATCTCCCTCACTTCTCTCTCTCTTCATCTATCTCTTCTTCTCTCCCCTCTATTTCTATCCACCTTTCTCACTCCGTCACTCTCTATCTGCCTCACTCTTCTTCTCTTTCTTTCTCTTCATCTGTCTCTTCCTCTCTCTCCCCTCTATCTCTCTATTTCTTTCCATCTCTCTCACTCCTCTCTCTCTATCTTTCTGTCTCTATTTGTCTTACTTCTCTCTCTCTCTCTCTCCGTCTCTCTTTCTATCTCTATCTTTCTCACTCTCTGCCTCTCTCTATCTCTATCACTACTCCTCTCTCTATCTTTCTATCTCTATTTGTCTTACTTCCTGTCTCTCTCTCTCTCTGTATCTTCTCTCTCTCTCTCTCTCTCTCTCTCTCTATCTATCTTTCTATCTCTATTTGTCTTACTTCCTGTCTCTCTCTCTCTGTATCTTCTCTCTCTCTCTCTCTCTCTCTCTCTCTCTCTCTCTCTATCTATCTATCTTTCTATCTCTATTTGTCTTACTTCCTGTCTCTCTCTCTCTCTGTATCTTCTCTCTCTCTCTCTCTCTCTCTCTCTCTCTATCTATCTATCTATCTGTCTTTCTATCTCTATTTGTCTTACTTCCTGTCTCTCTCTCTGTGTATCTTCTCTCTCTCTCTCTCTCTCTCTCTCTCTCTCTCTCTCTCTCTCTATCTATCTATCTATCTATCTTTCTATCTCTATTTGTCTTACTTCCTGTCTCTCTCTCTCTGTATCTTCTCTCTCTCTCTCTCTCTCTATCTATCTATCTATCTATCTATCTTTCTATCTCTATTTGTCTTACTTCCTGTCTCTCTCTCTCTGTATCTTCTCTCTCTCTCTCTCTCTCTCTCTCTCTCTCTCTCTCTCTCTCTCTCTATCTATCTATCTATCTATCTTTCTATCTCTATTTGTCTTACTTCCTGTCTCTCTCTCTCTGTATCTTCTCTCTCTCTCTCTCTCTCTCTCTCTCTATCTATCTATCTATCTTTCTATCTCTATTTGTCTTACTTCCTGTCTCTCTCTCTCTGTGTATCTTCTCTCTCTCTCTCTCTCTCTCTCTCTCTCTCTCTCTCTCTCTCTCTCTATCTTTCTATCTCTATTTGTCTTACTTTCGTCTCTCTCTCTCTCTGTATCTTCTCTCTCTCTCTCTCTCTCTCTCTCTCTATCTATCTATCTATCTTTCTATCTCTATTTGTCTTACTTCCTGTCTCTCTCTCTCTGTATCTTCTCTCTCTCTCTCTCTCTCTCTCTCTCTCTCTCTCTCTCTCTCTCTCTCTCTCTCTCTCCCCCTGTCTCTCTTTCTATCTCTCTCTATCTTTCTCCCTCTCTGCCTCTCTCTATCTCTATCACTACTCCCTCTCTCTCTCTTTCTATCTCTTTCTCTCTCTCTTATTCTTTTGATTATCAGTACTGAGATGTTATCTATATTTGATTATATTGACTCTCCAGTGGTATCAGTCTTCTCCTGTAGTCCTAAGAAAATCATGCTTCTCCAGAATCACAGCTTCCTGCTGCCAGATACTAAATGGATGGACTTTTATTTTTAAGTCAATATTTGGTCCTCGCAGCTCTCGAGCTTCACACTAAAAGCTAAGAAAAAAATATAATAAATAAAATAACAATAAGCTCCCAATAATCTCCTGGGATACCAGTGGTGAAAAACTTTACACCTGAAATCTAAAACGTTGATGCATTTGTGAGTTTAGAAAATGTTGAGAGAGCCTAGATGTTATATTTAGTTTAATAGAAAGCACAGTGAAATATATTGATATATTCAATTAAATTTAGCTTTTTTACTTTTACTGCAATGCAAAGAAATTAAAACATTGATTCTGTTTTTGTGTTTTTTGGATTATTAACGTTTTCAACCTAATCACAGACCTAGTCAAGAAATCCTTCAATCAGCAACTCGAAAAGGAGACTATAGCTGGTTGTGCTGTAAACTCCCTGTAGTTGGTGGGGGCTATTAGTGACCCCTGCTGTAAAATAATGCATTTAAAATAATAAAATAATCAAATAATAAAATATTTTCAGTGGGCAGTGATGATATACCAGCTAAAACTTAAATCCCCCCAAATCAGCCGCTGTTCATCCCCCACCTTCCAGAAGATCCTAACTCCAGACCATCAGTTCTGGAAGCTGGGGTTGATTTAAAGGAGGTAAATAAGAAACACAGCAATAACAACCAACCCCGCCCCCCCCCCCCCCCCCCCCCCCCGAACAGAACCTCCCGAGGCCTCTGCAGTGACTGCCCGCTCGCCAGGTTTAGCTGAAAGGCCCAGAGCTACTCGCTAACTCTGGGCTAAACCAAGCATTTAGCATTGTTTCACATCTACCATCACGCCGCTGCTACCATTAGCACGTAGCGCGCGGCGTCAGGTACACAGTAAAACACTCACCTGGACACCATCGGCTCAGATAATAACCACATAGTAGCCCCCAGCGGAGATGCGGAGACCCCAGCGGAGACATGTAGCCCCCAGCGGAGAAACGTAGCCCCCAGTGGAGCCGCGTAGCCCCCAGCGGAGCCGCGGAGCCCCCAGCCAGTGCCGGCCATTTCCACTCGCTCGCTTCTCGCCGGTGGGTTCCGCTCTTATTAGCCAGATTAGCATGTAAATGCTATTTGGGATGCGGCTTTGAATGCGAGATGAATGCGCGGGACTAGCCGACGCATCCACTGTCAGCGTGAGCTGCTCAGTCGGCTCTAGAGCGGTTCTAGATATTCGTTATGAGCTCAGTCAGGAATGCTGGGAGGTGGTGGAGGGAAAGACTTTGACCGCCTGCGTGGGTCCTCCGTCGAGGAAGCCCACCTTCATCTTGGCGGCGGCGTCTCTGATCCCGAGAGCTGTGTCGCGAGCTGTGGCGGCTAAATTGCTATGCTAATTGGGAGGCGTGCGCTGAGCTAGCCGGCCGCTGCCCGAGGACGAGACTAGATTGTCCCTGAAATAGCACAACGGCTGTCGTCCCTGCACACGCTGATAACACTTAAACTCATTTCTCACTCTTTCTGCTCTCCCTCTCTTTTCTCTCTCTCTCTCTCTCTCTCTCTCTTTCCTCTCCCTCTCTTTCTTTTCTTTCTCTCTCTCTCTCTCTTTCTCCTCTCTCTCTCTTTCTATTATTTTCCGCCTCCTCGCTCTTTCTCTCTCTCTCTCTCTCTCTCTCTCTCTCTTTCTCTTTCTCTCTCTCTTTTTCTCTCTCTCTCATTAACTCGTCTTCTTTCCTTTGTTCTCTTTTGCGCTCTCTGCATTTTCTGTTAATTTTACAGTTTCTGTATTCCACATTCTCTCTCTCTCTCTCTCTCTCTCTCTCTCCCTCTCTCTGTCTTTCTCTGTGAATGTCTCTCTCTCATTACTTAGCCCCTTGCCTTCTTTATTTTGTTTTCCTTTGTATTTTCTGTTCATTTCATGCTTATTATCTTCTCTCTTTCTTTCTCTTTTTCTCTGTATCTGTCCATCTTTCTCTCTCAGCATGTCTGTCTCTCTCAGCATGTCTATCTATCTATCTATCTATCTATCTATCTATCTATCTATCTATCTATCTATCTATCTATCTCTGTTTTTTCTCTTTTTCTCCTGCTGCCATCTCTCCTCCTCCCTCGCTCTCTCTCTATCACTTCCCCCTCTGTCTGTATTTTCTCCCCTTCTTTTCCTCTTTCTTACTTCTTATCTCTTCGTGATCTCGCTCTCTCTTTCTCTCTCACTATTTCTCTCTCTCTCCCTTTCTCTCTCTATCTACCTCACACCTCCTCTCTGCTTTCTCTCTCTCACTCCTCTCTCTTTCTCTCTCTCTCCTCACTCGTCTGTCTATCTCTCTCTCCCTCCTCACTCGTCTCTCTCCCTATCACTCTCTCTCACTCATCTCCCTCTCTCTCTCTCTCACTCATCTCTCTCCCTCTCTCTTTCCTCACTTGTCTCTCTCCCTCTCTCTCTCCCTCACTCCCCTCTCTCACTCTCTCTTTCTCTCCTCACTCCTCTCTCTCTTTCTCTTTCTCTCTATCTCTCTCTCTCTCTCCCTCTCTCTCTCTTTCTCTCTCTCTCTCTCTCTCTCTCTCTCTCTCACTCACTCCTCTCTCTCTCTCACTCTCTCACACTCATCTCTCTCCCTCTCTCTCTTCTCATTCATCTCTCTCTCTCTCTCAGTTCTTCTCAGTGATGCCCATTAAGTAGTTGTACCTGCAGCGTGGCTGTGTGGTCGAGCGAGGGTGAGGGAGAGATAGAGATGAAGTGAAAGGCAGCTCTCAGCTCGGCCGTGCCTGACAGCTCGCAGCCCATTTAAATGCATTAGGAATATGTGCTCCTCGGGGGATCCAGTGAACTCACACTGCGCTCACACTCCCTCACTCATCCTCACTGAGGACCCGCCGTATTACTGCACTCACCAGGACCTCACTCTCACTCTCACTCTCACTCTCACTCTCAATCTCACTCTCACTCTTACTCTCACTCTCACTCTCAATCTCACTCTCACTCTCAATCTCACTCTCACTCTCACTCTCACTCTCACTCTCACTCTCACTCTCACTCTCAATCTCACTCTCACTCTCAATCTCACTCTTACTCTTACTCTCAATCTCACTCTCACTCTCACTCTCAATCTCACTCTCACTCTCACTCTCACTTTGACCTCCCGGATACGTCCAGCGACGAGAAGTTCATATTCATCATCTCTGACGGCTAACTCGACACGAGAGCGGACCCCGCGCTAAAGCTCCGATTCTGAAAAGAAATCAAATGTTAACGTGTTTCTGTAATCAGGACCGTTAAACCTGAGACTTCAGCTCCTCCCATAAGTTCATCTGATTCTCTGTATACTTTATTACTCTGTTCTTTAATGATCAGGACCCCCACAGGACCACCACAGAGCAGATTCCATTACGGAGTGAATCATTCTCAGCACTGCAGTGATGATGTGTTAGTGTGTGTTGTGCTGGTGCGAGTGGATCAACACCTCAGTGTCACTGCTGGACTGAGATTCGTCCACCAACCAAAACTATCCAGACAGCAGTGTCCTGTGGGCGGCGTCCTGTGTCCACTGATGAAGGACTAGAGAAACTAAAACTAATAGAGTGGACACTGAGAGGACACAGTGTTTAAACACTCCAGCAGCACTGCTGTGTCTGATCCACTCACACCAACACAACACTGATATACTAACACACCACCACCACGTCGGTGTCACTGCAGTGCTGAGAATGACCCACCTCCCTAATAGTATCTGCTCTGTGGTGGTCCTGTGGGGGCACCTGTAACACCTATATGGTCAGTGGAGCAGATTGTTTATGGTCTACCAGTGGCTCGGAGGTCTGTCTCAGGATGGTACATGAGGTTGAAGGTGTAAGGATGGTGATGGTGCATGATGGCTGGGCATGGTATATGAGACGGATCTCCCCCTGGAGGTGAGAAGAGGTGAGGTTAATAGCGATGTCCAGGCATGCTCCATAATGACTGGGCATGGTGTGTGAGATGAAGACCCTGAAGGTGAGAATGGGAAAGGCTGGTGGAGGTGTCTGACCAAGATGCATCATGGCTCTGCATTGCATATGAGATAGACTCCCCTTGAAGTGAGGAGGGGTAAGGGTGATGACAGTTTATAGGCATGGTGTATGATGGCTGGGCATGGTATATGAGATGGAACCCGTGGAGGTGTGAAGGAGTAAGGCTGGTGAAGGTGTCCAGCCAAGGTGCATCATGGCTGGGCATGGTATATGACATGACGTGAAGCCCTTGAAGTGAGTAGGGGTAAGGGTGATGACAGTTTATAGGCATGGTGTATGATGGCTAGGCATGGTATATCAGATGGAGCTCATGGAGGTGAGAAGGGGTAAGGCCTTTGAATGTGTCCAGCCAAGGTGCATGATGGCTGGGCATGGTATATGACATGACCTGAGGCCCTTGGAGGTGAGAGGAGGTAAGGCTAGTAAAGGTGTCCAGGCACAAGGCATGATGGTTGGGCATTGTATGTGAGATGAAGCCCCTGAAGGTCAGAAGGGGCAAAGCTGGTGAGGGTGTCCAGATAAGGTGCATGATGGCTGGGCATGGTATATGAGATAGACCCCCCCTGGAGGTGAGAAGGGGTGAGATGCAAAACTATGTTGCGCGCTGTGCTCATAAAAGTTTGGGTACCTCTGGGGGGGTATATCGAGGAGCTACAGACAATCCAGAACTTACAGAAGTTCCCTGAAGTCAAAAACTTTCCCCGAACGTCTAGACTGATGTCGTTTCTCTTGGAATTGTAAATCAAAAACGTGATTGGTTGATTTTTCTGTAAGTTCCTCTTAATGTTGGTTGTTCATTTACCCTTTAAGATCTTCTCTTGAAGTCCTAACCAAACGGAAACGAGCTCACTTGGCTGTATCTACTGAGATGCAACAAAGACGAGAATTCTGATTGGCAAATTTTTGAAAAATGTTTGAAAAATTTGACTTTTGTTTTCAACCGAAACTTCATTCTCACAGAAATCCTCAAATCCTGATGGACTGCACGTCCCCTCCTGGAGATCATCTACACATGCAGATCTGCGGCGCGCTAGCCAGTAATACAGTAATCTCTCGGCCGAGCAGAGCACGAGAGCTACTGTATTCTTCCACTAGAGAGCATTTGAAGCCCAGCAAGGCGTGAGATTAAAACAGCAAGGCGCAGTCAGACCGCCGGAAAAAAGAGGCTTCATGGGTTATTCATAGCATCGTCTGAGATCCCGCTTCGTCTCAGCTGGACAGCCCGAGAGCTAAACGCCAGCACAGCTTCCAGACGACCGGAGAAGCAGCACGGCTCCACAGCTGGTCCACTGACTCTTTAGCGTCCAGTCCAGCAGGAGGATGTCCGGCTTTCGCTTCCACTGCTTCTCTTCTGGCACGCGTCCCGCAGATTAAATACAAACACGTCACATGAGAGCTAACTGTTAATATAACCACATAAACGAGACATCAGAGTCATTACCTCATAATTCTTGGATTGCGACTCCTTCTATGGCTGCTGGCGTGTATATAGGGCTGGGCGATAAAACGATAACGATAATTATTACGAAATAACGTTTCCTCTATAGAACTATAAGACGTAGTTGATAGAAAGTTGATAGAATTAAGTTCCGTCCATGTTTTGAGAGACAACACGAACAGCCAATGAGAATAAGAATATCACCTCTCCAAACCAATCAGGTGGCTGAACTAGAGTTTCATTCATGTCATGTTTGGTTAAAGCACACAGTACAGAGTGTAGATGTAGCGGCAGCTTAACCCACGTACTAGAAATCTGTTACTGCAGCGTCACAGTCGAGCAGAGAGAATAAAATAAGAGAAAATGTTAAACTACTACTGAAAGAAACATGATACACGTGTTAATAATCTATAAATAATCTATAAGATAAGATAAACAGGTAAACAGGTGCTGTCCTGCTGCTGTGTTGATGAAGCTCTACGGGGTGTTTGATCTTCAAGGTCTCGTGCATAGCAGTTGTACTGTTGTGATCATCTCCACTGGTGTATATACCCTTGTAAGACCTGGTAATTCCCTTTTGTCCCCTGGAGGGGACATAAGTTTCCAAAAGATATTTAAAAAACTAAATAAGCTACCTCACCTGTTGTGCCATGTAGAAGACATCCTGGTCTTTCCAGTGATGTATCATGTGTTGGGGTTTGTCCTTCACAACAGAAGTTCTGCCTTTTTCAATATGGCTGCCTCTCAGGACCCACATTTTATAGGAGCGAGAGAGACAAGCTGTCAAATAATATATATTTATTATTTTTCTAAAACCTGTAATTGATCTGTTTTAGGTATAAAACTGTTGTAGCTAGTTCTCAAAGCAATTTTATTGATGCACAAATGTTTAACTACCTAACAACATACTTTTTTTGATGTCCTTCGTAGTGGAAATTGGGACTAAGTCTGGTTTTATATAAAATTAATGATGTCGCAGGTGACAGGACTTTGACTGAGGCAGAGATCATTTTGCAACATGTAAATTCATTACTAATTTATTTTTAATTGATTACTAATTTAATTTATTTCTAATTTATAAGAAAATGTTAAAAAAATAGAACATTAAAATGAAATGGAATAAGAGAAGTTCGGTACTACGTGTGAAAAGTGTGAAACTTTGGCTCAAGGTTTGAAGTGATGAACGCAGGTTTAGCTCGTGTGCCTAAAAACTGTTTAAACCTGGATTTTTAAAATATTTTTTCAATATTTTTTTTATATTTCTTATACTGCCAAAAGTGGAAATGGTTTAAAAAAAGTTAAACAATGTTTGTTTACTCAGTTTTCAATCACATTATTTTCTAGGATTGAGTTGGTGCTGATGTTGTAGAAGGGTTTTTGGTCTGATGTAGAACAGTAAACAAGAAATATGACATCAACAATGTCCTGAAGTCCACTATAAATGACATTCTGTAAAAAAAATCATTTAAAATGTTAAAAAAAACACAGTTTTTTTCATCTAGTAGACTTATTTTGGGTCTCAGGAGGATATATACGTGTGTGTGTTTGTGTGTTTAATTTATTTGAAATATAGTTGTGTAATTTTCTATAGTACATTTGTCATAAGATAATTAGTCTAAAATCTAATAAATTTGATAAATCTTCACTTCTCACTTAAAGTAAAAAGGTAATAGTGATTGGATTTATATTGTGATATATATCGATATCGACTGATATGATAAAAATATCGCTATAAGATTTTTTTCCCATATCGCCCAGCCCTATGTGTGTACTTATAGGCTGCGTCCCAAATCTGCTACTTCTGTACTACTCAGTAGTTAAATCAGTAGGCGAGCACGGTCTGAATACTGAGTAATATTAATCCAGCAGTACATGAATGTTAACTCAATGACCTTCTGAATCAGGAGACGTGCTATCCCATAATTCAGCTGGAGCTGCAGATGAATTCTAAGCGGAGGAGAAACAGCAGAAAGCAGAACGAGGGCACTGTGTATGTAGTACTGCTACTGAACTGCTGCTACTGAGTTTAGAGCTGACGTCTCTTCTGAGGTAGAAATGATGAAACTCCTGATCTTTTATAATATATAAAAATAGATTTGTAAACTAGAGAAGTGCATTTCCTGCAGGAAACGCAGGATGGTTGAGCATAAAGGAGAAGTAGAGGAGTGCGGGTGGGTCAGTATATCTATGGGTTAGAGTTTGGGGGTCTGCTCTGAGTGAGTACAGGCAGTTTGGAGGCTGGAGGTTGAACGAAACCGTAAAGTTTGGGTTCGGCCGAAAATGAATGGGATCCTATGGGCAAAAAAGAGGGATGAATAAACAACAAATAGAGGAGTGCAGGTCAGTGTGTGTGTGGAATAGAGGTTGGGGAATCTGCTCTAATTGAGTACAGGCAGTTTGGAGGATGTGGGTTAAATGAAACCATGAAGTTTGGGTGTCATTGAAAATGAATGGGACTCTATGGGGAAAAAAGAGGGATGGAAAAAACGACAAGCAGACAAGTTTGGGTCAAACCAACACTGCAGTCGTGGTTGGGGGTCTGTCCTGAATCAGTGTATGTGAAATAGTGTCTGTCGGTCGAGCAGAAGTTCAGTAGCTTGGCGTGCACTTTTCCATCGTGCACTTTTTCCAATACGGAAAAAATCTGTAGTTTTCCAGAATCCGTGCATCCAATCAGAAAGCTGTATACTAGCCTGAATCCGACTGGGCATTCTGGAATTTCACTTGTTTTACATCATTTGTACATGACAGCTGCATGATTTTTGCATGATGAAGTGATGAACGGACCAATAGAAATGCTCCAAACGAGCTTGAACTTGTTTTTCATTGTACAGTGACGATGTATGCTAATAGTAATCGAGTGTGAGCCATCCGGCTCACTACCGTCCAGGATAGTGAGAGAATAGTGGCCCACTGTTGACCGACTAACAGCAAGGCTGGGTTCTCCCCACTCAGAGTTGGCCCCCTGGTGGTTAAGCAGAGTACTCGACAAAGTCACGACTTTCAATGTTTGATTATATTCTTACAGTCCAATTCATCAATTTTCCTTCATTTCTTTCTTTTATCTTTCTTTATCAGAACAGAGTTGATATTTCAAACACGGCCAAAAATGAATAACAATATAGTTGCGCAACCATAACAACATCCATCTACTATCATCTAATTATATATACTATATATATATTTTTTTTTATATAATATATAATTTATATATATATTTATATATAATTCCAGTTGTTTGTTATATTTATCCTAGTTTATTTTCCTTTGTAGGTTGAAAAAATCTGCTGGAGTAGATTCTAAAACTAGTTCCATCTCGTATGCAGGACAGTGATGTGGGTGGTCCGAGGGCTTTATCTTCACCTGGACCAGTGAAATATCAGCTTAATAGTGTTCCTCATGGTTTCTCAGTAACGTTAGCACCTGCTATAAGTCACAGCTTCCTTTGTCCTGGTGAGTTTTCTGGGTTTTTGCCAGAAAATGTGATGTAGCCGTGTATCCGGGAGGGTCAGAATTGCCTCTTTCAGTGCTTTGGAGTGGCAGCTCTTTCATTCAGATCCTTTAATAAGTAAAGCAGCTCGACTCGATGTAGGAATTTACATTTCTGGCTAATGGGTTGGGAACACGGCCGGTCGGCGCATTTCAGGAGGAAAAGCCACACGAGGTGGAATAGAAGGTGACAAGTGAGAAATTGCAATTTGTCTGGGACACATGGGTGGAGGGAGGGTGGGAGGGAGGGAGGGAGGAGGTCTAAGGGATGATGGCGGTGGAAAGTCTGATGCGAACGGGGGACAGGAATTCCCACAGCTCTCATAGATTCACTCCATGCTGTCCTCGTACGGCTCAACACAGATCGATGGGCGCCACAGAGAACCAGCCCAGGCCCGTAATTGGCCACGCACGTTTTTTAAGGTTACTGGTCAACCAGCGTTTTTATATCACACTCTGTCCGCCAGGACATCCTCAGATAACCACTTCCCAACCCAGCCAGGGATCTCAGCCCACTCAGTGTAGATCCACGTCTTGGACTTTTGACTGCAGGGCTAATATCACTCAGAAGGTTGTTTTCACCGTAATAAAAACAGACATGAAGGAATAACTTGCTGAAGAATGACGTTTATAAATTTTTATTGCAAATGTAGCTGGTCTACCAGTGGCCCAGAGGTCTGTCACAGGATTTTAGAGTTGATGGAAGCCCTGGAGCCCCAGGAATGAGAAGGGGTAAGGCTGGTGATGGTGTCTGGGCACGGTGCTTGGTATATCAAATATAGAGCTTGGAAAAACAGCTACTTCCCAAAAACTTGGGAGGGGCATAATCAAGAGGTATAGGCTGTCCCAGGGTGCACTTTGGGTGGACAGAGGGCTTCGGATAGCGCATAGGGTTGATGCAGGCCCTGGAGCCCTTGGAGGTGAGAACGGGTAAGACTGGTGACAGTGTCCTGGCATGGTGCATGATGGCTGGGCATATTATGTGAAATGTAGAGCCTTTTTTATATCAATGTAAAGCTTTCTTTTATCTCACTAGGTCCATCAGCATAGCGAGATATCATTAAAAAACACTTACCAACCACTCCCGGTCAGGAATCTCAGTTTAGTATGTGTAGATCCACATCTTGGACTTTTGACTACAGGGCTAATGTCCCTCTGAAGGTTGTTTGCATCGTAATAAAAACAGACATGAAGAAATAACTTACTGAAGATTGATGTTTATAAATTCTTATTGCAAATGTAGCTGGTCTACCAGTGGCCCAGAGGTCTGTCACAGGATTTGAGTGTTGATGGAGGCCCTGAAGCCCAGGGGTAAGGCTGGTGATGGTGTCTGGGCACGGTGCTTGGTATGTCAAATATAGAGCCTGGAAAAACAGCTACTTCCCAAAAACTTGGAGGAGGTGGCACCTCCAAGAGGCATGATCAGGAGGTATAGCCCATCTAGGGTGCACTTTGGGTGGACAGAGGGCTTCGGATGGTGCATAGGGTTGATGCAGGCCCTGGAGCCGTTGGAGGTGAGAATGGTTAAGACTGCTGACAGTGTCCTGGCATGGTGCATGATGGCTGGGCATGGTATATGGGATGGAGCCTTCGGAGGTGAGAGCAAGTAAGGCCGGTAAAGGTAACCAGGTAATGTGCATGATGACTGGGCATGTTATATCACACTAGGTCCATCAGCATAGTGACATATCATTATAAAACACTTCCCAACCCACCCCGTTCAGGAATCTCAGTTCAGTATATGTAGATCAACGTCTTGGACTTCTGACTGCAGAGCTAATATCACTCTGAAGCCCGTTTGCACTGTAATAAAAGCAGACATGAAAAAATAACTTGCTGGAAATTGACATTTACAAATTGGTACTGCAAATGTAGCTGGTCTACTAGTGGCCCGGAGGTCTGTCACAGGATTTGAGAGATTAATCTGAGGAGCGAGTGCTTAAGGTATGAATGCTTCATGAGATTGATGAGGTGAGAAGGTGCAAGGCTGGTAAAGGTGACTGGGCACGGTGCATGATTTGCTGAAGGTTCAGATGGAATGAAGTTGATGGAGGCCCTGGAGTGCCAGAGGTGAGAAGGGGGTAAGGCTGATGATGCTGCCCGGGCATGGTGCATGATGGCTGGGCATGGTATACAATATGGAGCCCTCAGAGGCTAGAAGGGGTGAGGCTGGTGACGGTGGGTGTCCAGGCACGGTGCATGATGGGCTTGGTATGTGAAATATAGAGTCTGGAAAAACAGTTATATCCCAAACATTAGGTGTAGGTGACACCTCTAGGGGGCATACTGAAGATCTACAGGTTATCCAGGGTGCACTTTGGGTGGACAGAGGGCTTTGGATGGTGCATGAGTTTGATGGAGGCCCTGAAGGCCCAGAGGTGAGAAGGGGCGAGGCTGATAAAGGTGACCAGGCATGGTGCATGATGGCTGGGCATGGTATATGAGATGGAGCCCTCAGAGGTGAGAACAGGTAAGGCTGGTGACAGTGTCCTGGCACGGTGCATGATGGCTGGCCATGGTATGTGAAATGTAGAGTCTGTTTTTATATAAATGTCCATCAGAACATCCTGAGAATTTATTTAAAAACACTTCCCTCCCAGTCAGGTTTTAATATTGCTCTCTGTCTGCCAGAGCATCCTCAGATAACCACTTCCCAGCCCCTCACAGTCAGGGATCTCAGTCCACTTTGTGTAGATCCTCGTCTTCAAGTTTTGACTGCAGGACTAATATCACTCTGAAACCTGTTTGCATCGATATAAAAATAGACATGAAGGTATAACTTGTGAAAAAATTACTTTTACAAATTGGTACTGCAAATGTAGCTGGTCTACCAGTGGCCCGGAGACACTCTAAACATTCTTTAAACACAACCAGATGTTTTATTCTGCTCCAGGAATAATTCTATACCAACTATTCTATAGCTTTGATCTCTTTACACTTATTCACTAATATTATTACTGTTAATATAGTTTGGGATGCAGCCCAAGCTGCCACACCTACCAAACCGTGTTGCCCTCGAGGGTAAAGTTCATGTTTACATAGCTTTTGCATAGCGGCCTAACAACGAGTGTTGTCCACCGCTCGACTCCACCACTGGACAGAAGCTTACATTAGTGCTGCATTTACTGCAATACTAAGCATAGAAGTGTGTTGAGATGTGATCTTTAATAGATGCTTATGTGATCTAAACATGGACAAACGTGTGCTAGCATTGCTGAAAACAGGACTAATCTTCTCTTCTCTGGGGCAGCACGTCACAGAAAACAAAACAAGCGAGTCTGTTTGAGGTTACTTTCCAACTTGTAACTGATGAACGGCTCGCTTATCAGTCTCATGCCTCACGATGAATCTAAAGAAGCGGGCCTCAAACACTAAACCTCCCTGTCCTGTTCAGCTGGATTTACTGTAAGGGGGCTAATAATGTATATCTGACTGCCTGTCAATCTATCCCCGTAAATGTGAGGGGTCTATTGACTATTATAGCTGTGTTCTGTAGGGTGGGTCTTACAATGTGTAATACAAAAGCAATATTGTTCCAGTAGTGGGCTTGTACCATTCCTCTCGCCCTCTCGGTGTACTGGCAGCTGTATAATGGGATTTTCACTTGGGTAATAACATTTCTAATGGAAGTGCTGTGGAGTTTTTCTTATGTACTACAGGGCTCGGCGTGGGCCACAGAAAAGCCATTCTAACTAGACTCCGCAACGTACATAGTGTATCTGTTCTGCAGAAGAATGGAGTGATTGAGCGCTCCCTGAATGCCGTGTGATGGAAGGGTATTGAATTTCTTCCACGGGTTTTTGACTAGCGTCGCAGAAGCGTGCCTTTCACCTGAACCGGGTCGGTCACGGGGCATGTTTGCGTGTGTACGGTTGCCGAGGCTGCTGTCGTACGTCCTCCCCGTTTGAACGGCGAGATCGTCAGGAGAAAGATCCGCTCTCTCCAGGATAAAGACGCAAGCCCGATACTGTCACGGTCTTCTTGTCCTCTCTCTCTCTCCCTGTCTGTAGGAATCTCTCTCCCTCGGTCTGTCTGTTTCTAGCGGAACTGTGGATTGCATCTCTTTGCGGAGGGAGTCTCCTGCTGAGCTGTGTACAGAATGAGGACAAATAAAAAAAAATAAAAAAACAAGCCAGTAAAATCTTTTGCCTCAAGACTGAGAGAAGCTGCCTCTACATGGCAGAGACACTATGTATTTTAGATGAGCGAGTGTCATGCGATGACTCGGTGCCATGCCAAGTTTAGGTGAATTCACTTCAAAGCTTTTGCTGCCTGCACTTATGATGGCGCAATGAAGCCAGGGATCTTTACATCTGGCTCTGGAGGACATCTGTCCAGCACAGTTTGGTGCTGGAAACGTTTGACACAGGCCCCCCAAGAACCAGCAAGCCAGACCCCTACCTGACTGGCTATTCAGTCAAGCAAAAAGTGAAATTTGACCAATAGGACACAGCAGTGGTAATCAATCCCAGATCTAGTGTCTCAATGACCTGCAGAGTTTGGTCTTCCGTGCTTGTACATGCTTGCTGTAGCTCTTCAGGGACTTGATGTTTGGGACTTCATGTCCCAACACTGGGATTGAGAACCCTCTGGGATTTAGATTTGGTGACCTTGCACAAAGATATATCTCATTAGGTCTTGGATGTACAGTAATCTAGACTCTTGAAAAGAGGATGTTTGAGTGATGCCCGAGAAGACCCACTCTTGGTTCCATTAAGAACTGTTCAGTGCAAGGTTCTACAAAGATTGAGCTGTGCAAGAATGTTTCCAAAGTTCCTGATATTGTTCTCTGTACCAGTTCAGGGTAGAGGGTTCTTCTTGTGATGCCCTACCATAGAACAGTGATCAATAACCCTCCTCCTGGAGATCTACTGTTTAAATCAAGATCATGTGTGACAAATTGTGTTTGGAACTAGACTCCACAGGACCATGCTTGATGAACTCAAAGGTTCAGTGGAAGGTTCTTAGGGAACTCATATTTTGTAGATTAGATGTGTGCAAAGAGAGTATGCATGTATAGCCTTCTAAAAAATTGAAGCACCTTCGTTATATAATGCAGATGTTGTCTTCCAATTTGAGGGTTCTTCCCAGAAACTTGAAACATTATGTGGAACCTCAAAACCAGGGCAGGCTTTCATAAAGATGCCAGCTGATGCCATTGCTAGAGCTAGCTAGACTTGTTGAGTTGGCATTGTGGATGATAAAACCATGCCGCCTCTGACTTCTCAACCGTGTGTCTGGCAACACTCTCAAGTGAGGGTACTATCAAGCTGCTGTTCCAGACCCTCGACCCCTGGGCACCAGACTGGAAGGTGATGCCTGGCCCTCAACAGCCGTGAGAGATGGCAGCATGAGATCAGAAGCCATCAGAGATGAGGAGAAGACAGTGACTTCGCCCAGTGGGGTGAGGATAGTGCCTGTGCCACTAGTCCCACCCCCTGAGTCACTAACCCTCCCGTCCCACTGGCTGCCGCATTGTGCCTGTCATTCAAGCCTGGTAGTTGAGTGGGCTGTAGAGTGGGAATGGAGATGGGGACAGCTCTGCTCTGTTGTGGGTGTTGTCAGGATGTAGGGTACGAGCACCACCTTCCTGCTGCCTCTAGTGGCTCTCATTGGTTCCTGGGGGACCACTGCCTGGTATTTAGACAAGTCTGTTACACAGAATCATGGCTTTAATATTCCTACATTCTACATTCTGTGAGTGACCTGGTTGAGAAACGGTTGAACATTGTTTAGTACATCTCTGTTGTTTGTTTACTGTTGGCAAAGAAATCTGGTTGTCCTTGGGAAGTGTTCCAGTTTTTGTCATCTGTTCCCTGATTCCCCTTGACATTGTTGGGAAGGTCATGACTTTGTGACCCCCGGCATTTGGGGCTTTTTATGACAGGCTACTCTAGGCCCGAGAACAAGACCCTGCAACGTTATCTTAAGAACTTCTATTCGAGAACCACTCCACCCAGGAGATAACGACTTAGCGTAGGCGTACAGCAAGGGGCCCGAAGTAGCAGGAAGGTGGGCCTATAAAAGACAATGCAGTCGGAGACAGGATTGAGACCAGGGTGTGAGAGCTCAGAGAAATGTCGGTACCTTAAACTTAAACTCTGAACTGGTCTACCTCTTCATTCTGACCACAAAAACGAAGATACGACAACATCTTCAGGTGAGGTTGAGGTACAGAAAAGATTATTTGCCAATCTGTCCAACAGTTTAAAGACCCCGTAAAGTCAGTGACCAAACTTCCGATTCTCTTTGGGCTAGTGATTCCCATTGCTCTCACTGGGTAACGATTTTCCCGTTGTGGGCTGATTTGTCAGAGTCTCTTTCTTGTTTTGTTGTCACAACTTGCTGGCAGTGATTTGATCAATGGAGTAAAACCATGTTATGTTGCACGTCAAAGTCGATGCAATGGCTTGGCGCTCTCTTTTATCTGCTCTGGTAGGAGCTGGTGCTTTGATCGCCTAGACACTCCCCGAAAACAGTGTCATCTCAGAGCCTTTGATGTAAAATTGGATGTTGGATATGGTTGGGGATTTTCGAAGCGTACTTCTTTGTAGTAGCAGATAAGCACTTAACATAGAAACGTGTTGTCTTCTTTATTTGTAGTTTTCGGAAGAACGTGTTAGCGCAATGCAGGAATCCGTTTCTGATTCCTCTTCATGGACAACAGCTGCCAAGTGAAGTCTCAAGGTTGGCAAGCATGCCTATAGATTAAGCTCACTTCTGGACCAAGAGCTCCTAATCCCCTCCCCTGGACAATCGCAGGTTAGCATTCTCCTTTCTGTAACTCATCCAGTACATGTCTGGAAGGTTTTGGCAATGATTGATGGCTTGGGTCAGGATGCGTTATGGCAGGGAAAACAAAGCTCTGCAATAGCTGGATACTCCAGCAGTTTCAGGCACTGGTCCCAGTGGTTGGAAGGTTTGAGCTTTTAGGGACTTTGAGCCTTTCCTGAAGTTCACACTCGCGAAATTGTGTATTTATGGTAATGTGTTTTCTGCTCATTTAACAAGTTTGTCCCAGTTTTTTAAATATACACAATAAATTAGCATATTTAGGAACACTCGCTGAACACCTTGTGTTCACACTTCCAGACTGTAGTTCATCTGATTCTCTGTATACTTTATTACTCTGTTATTTAATGATCAGGACCCCCACAGGACCACCACAGAGCAGATACTATTAGGGAGGTGGGTCATTCTCAGCACTGCAGTGACACTGACATGCTATCATCTCTGACAAAGTATACAGAGAATCAGATGAACTACAGTCTGTAAGTGTTTACCTGTACACAGGTAGGTGAAGGTAGTGTTAGAGTTTACCTGGACACGGGTAGGTGAAGGTAGTGTTAGACAGTTTACCTGTACACAGGTAGGTGAAGGTAGTGTTAGACAGTTTACCTGTACACAGGTAGGTGAAGGTAGTGTTAGACAGTTTACCTGTACACAGGTAGGTGAAGGTAGTGTGACAGTTTACCTGAACACAGGTGGGTGAAGGTAGTGTTACAGTTTAACTGTACACAGGTAGGTGGAGGTAGTGTTACAGTTTACCTGTACACAGGTGGGTTAAGGTAGTGTTGGTAGTCTAGTTGGTATAGTGGTGGAGTAGCCCAATCTACAGTATAGAGGGCAGCAGTGTAACTGTACTATACTCTAAATTATACTCTAAATGTTTTTAATTAGGTTCATGTTTTGGTGTCTAGTTTATAACACTTCAACAAACACTGTATATAATATTCTCAGATAATAAATAATATTCTCAGATAATAAATAATATTCTCAAATAATAAATAATATTCTCAGATAATAAATAATATTCTCAAATAATAAATAATATTCTCAGATAATATATATATATATATATATATATATATATATATATATATATATTTGGCCTCTCAGTTAGACTCCCTAATTACATTCTGTTGTGTTTTCTAGGGAACTCCACTGAATGAGGTTAGACCTGTGAGAACATCTCCAACTAGCTCTCCAGGACAGATAAGATACTTGTCAGTGTTTTATAACGAGGGTTTGTGGACCCGGGCTTGAACATGGAACCCAGTAATTAGCGGTATCTTGCCAGGAACAGAGAGCCAGCTGAAAGGTGGTTCTCATGGCTGTTCTGGAGTTCAGTGTTACTGGTTATCTCTCTGCCCCATGTAGCCCTGCATTATTTATAGCATGCGAGATTATTTAAACATGACCTATAAGTAGACAATAGTTCCAGCTCTGCCTTCCTGCAGACTTTAGCTCTCCAGGGTTTGCTCGAGTAGGTCAGGCCTGCGAGTGCTCAGCGGAGAGTGCCTCTGCTCATGTGAGTGACGGCTCAAGAGCAGAACAGGTGTTTAAGCAGCTTGTCTGAGGCTGTGCTGTTGGAAGACCTTGTTGGAGAACATGTTCTCCACCATGTTCCCACCTTCTCTCTGACATTGCCATGCTCTACATTACACAATAGCCCTCTCCGCAGGGTCTTCTCTCTCCACGCACATTCTCTTCTGCTTCTTTTCCTCCACTATTGTCTTCCTGGAGGCTTCTTATTAAGACCTTCTGCCCAAATACTCTGGAGACGTGCAGCGAGAGAAGATACATAATAGCATGTCTACTAAAAGTTTTGTTTTTGTATAATATAAGGTAATAGTTTGCTGAGAAATTGAGAAAACGTTTGCTCCTGTGGGTCTAAGCCTGAGCTGTGAGGCTAAGAAGTGGTGGAAGCTTATAAGCCTCCAAATAACGTGATACTAACCGCATGCCTACTTTCTTCAGACCAGGTTTAGCTGTAATTTAATCTCAAGTAGTCTTGTTTATGTCGAGTCAAGTTTATTTGTGTAGCACCTTTTACAATGATGTTGTCTCAAAGCAGCTTTACAGAGTTGTGAAAACAGACTGTTACAGCATATATCCCCCAGTGAGCAAGCCAGAGACAACAGTGGCAGGAACACCTCCCTCAGACTGGAGGAACCAGACTTACAAGTGGAGACCTGTCCTCCTCTGATCAAACAGTATTTACAGTATAATAAACTAATCAACAAAGAAAAGAGTCTCTGTTTGAAATCTGGATAGCAAAGCTTTAGAAGCTGCACAGGTAGAGGCGGTCTCTGACTGAGGCAGTCTCTGACTAAGGCAGTCTCTGACTGAGTCTTTATGTAAAGTGGTCGTGAGCTGAAACAGTCCCATCCTATTTCAATGCTGGTACATCTGGATGGTACAGTGATGTAACTGAGGGTGTAGAAGTTGAACAGGAGAGCTGGCTGGTGATGGTGAGGAGGTGAGCTGGCTGGTGATGGTGAGGAGGTGAGCTGGCTGGTGATGGTGGGGTGGAGGCCCTGATGATCAGTCCTCCAACAGCGTTCAACACACAGGAGGACAGTCATTACCTCAGGAGGAGTAAAGAGAGAGAGTTAGTTGGGCTCGGGAGTAAGACTATAGAGAATATCAATATTCAGAATTTTAGAGTGAGGCTGGAGACTCCGGCAGATCTAACTATAACAGCCTAAACTAAAAGGAGAGAACCAGAAGAACATAGACATGAGACCACCCTGAGACACTGGGATCCCCCCACTCCACCGTCAACAAACCTGTGTGATCACGTGAAGTGGTGGAACAACAGCACCAACATCTCAGTTTACCATAAACCTCTGTGTCCAAGAACCCCCAGATCTCTTGCTACATTACCAAAAGCTACACGAAACAAATATGTTTTCAGTCTAGACTTAAATATTGAGACTGTGTCAGAGTCCCGAACATTAACTGGGAGATTATTCCACAGTTTGGGGGCTTTGTATGAAATAGTTCTCATGCAGTCATGTTACAAATGAACATACCATGCAACGCTGCCGGGAGCAGAGAGCTTCCCGTGCACAGTGGACTGAGCCAGATCACCGATTTCAGTAGGACCACTGATCAGTTCTCCGCACCGCACTCAAGCTCGAAAACAGCTTTCACGCTTGACCAGACGTCCCAGACGGGTCTGGGTCGAGAAAAAAAACGGCATCAAACGCCCCCCGACTCCCAACCTTGGATATCTGTAGCTTCCTATACGGCTTAACCCACAATCTTCTTACAACAGAGTCTAGTAGGTTGTTTGCAAATCGTCACTGTCCAATGAAAAACATCGATTTTGATTTTCTACGTCATTTGAACATGCCAATGGTCGTTTACACTGTGAGGATATTTCATGATGAATGAACCAATAGAAGCTCTCCAAAATAGCTCTTTAAAAAATCTGGTTCCATTGACTCCCATTGAAAGTAAAGTAAGTTTTTGTTTGCAATTTTGAAGATACTTGTTTTTCATTGGACAGCGATGAAATGCAGTCATGTCACTGCTTTGAACTGCGGCTGTGGGACAATATTTGCCACATAGGGGGCGCAGTCACAACTCAAAATGCCAGTGGTTCACCTCATTTATAGTCATTTATAACTGATAAACCATGAAGAGCTTTTATCTAGTACCAAAGGTTGTTGCTCATGAGGGTGAAAATACAAGAAACTGACCAGAAACCAGCAGGACTGTCTGACCCTCCGTCCGCGGTCAGGACGAGGGACTGAACTTCCTGTTCCAGTTTCTTGTAGCTGTAGTTTTAAACCTCTCACCAGTGACCAGTCACATCACCCCCAGACCAAGTGTTCACTCTACAATACTCACTCCTACCGAGCGCACGAGGGTGAAGCAGCTCATTCACCAGTTTTCCTGTTCCACCTTAAACAGTGCAGCAGGAGCCAGAACGTACCTGCACCTCCATTTAAGGTGGATCCAGAAAGCAGATGAATAAAAATCAGACTTATTGGACCAAAGATCAAGTCCTAAAGCTTGATTTCTTATTGTGGACACTTTTAACAGAGGGCATAGATCAGCAAGGTCCCTCTGACAGGTCAGATACAAAACCATCAGTAGGAATTTCAGTGGCCTTCTGTTGGTCCAGATGGGATAGCCTTTGTTGCCCTCACATGATGATAAACCTTGGGCTCCCAGCACCCTGACGCTGACCCTGTCCATGGTTAGTCCCTCCTCGGACCACCGTCTGACTGGTCAGACCTTCATATTGCCTCTCTTTTACAAGTCGCTCTATCTGTAATTGGTTGTAATGTTCTTGTCAGTGTGTTAGAACCGAAGAAGCCGTCGATCCTTTCTCTTTGGATTGGTTGAATAGTTTAGCTTTCCCTGCTGCGTCCACCCTAAGAAAAAGGACAGTCCGTCCTCCTCAGTGTTAGCATGACCAGCTAATTACTCATCAGTCTACAGGAAACAGGTTCAAACTTCATCCCAGAGCTTCTCTGGTGGTGCAGCAGTGTTACTTCCTCATCCTCGCTTGTTGGACTGACTTGACTCCACACTGCAGTGACTACTGGGAAATCCACCCTCTCCTTCCGTGCCGAGGTGCACTTGCAAGTGAGATGCTGACAGTTGCCCCCTGGTGGATGGTGACAATGTGGGGCAAAAGTGATTCCACCTTAGGAGAAGATCCAATAAGATAGGCTTAATTTGACCAGGAACTGGTCACTTTTAAACTCTCTTTTCCACTCTCTCTCTGTCGGACGGAGGTGTTGGGGGGGGGCATTAATAATGCAGTGATGGGCTGCTGACAGCTGAGCTGAGAGAGAGAGAGAGAGAGAGAGAGCTGGAGAGAGAGTGAGGGACAGCCGGAAAGTGAGCACTGGTATGAAGTGGGCATTACAGGCATACACTTTGTGTTCCTTCTGCAAATCCCACCACATTAATAGTGAATTGTCCCCCCTCGTAGCCTCCCGCTGGAAAGCCCCCGGACGTCTGGTGTTGAAGCGCAGGCCTCTGCAGAACATTCCAGCCTGAATGCATTATTTAACATTCCTTACAGTGAAGTGCATTTGAGGGATTTAACCCTGTGTACCCACAAACAGTCCTAGAAACAAGCCGGCGGTGTAAAACTCCGGTGAATGCTATCAACACGCCGTGGCACGGGGGCCTGTTATTGTGAACCGAGAGTCATTGTGAGCGGTTCGGGTATCTATCATGTAAATCCAGAGCACAAGTGGTCCCACCAGCCCATGCGGCGTCGCCGTAAATTTGCATCGCTTAATGCGCTGCATGTTTTCAACAGCGTGCCGAGCAAGTGGGAAACTGCTGTCTGAGCTTTATTATGCATCTGATTACGTCTGAACGTCAGTGGAGTGACATGCAAGCCGAACATAAAAATAATAAATAAATAAATAAATAAACAGCGCAGTGGAAATGCTAATGCGCCGCAAAGTAACAAGGTGTGAAATTGCACAGCTATGTTTACGACGACTGCGCTTCCTTTAGACTCGACACCTTCATAACTGGCAGGACCACAGCTTGAATCCGGGGGGGGGGTCCAGATTGAGGAATTTATAAAAAGCACACACGAAGACGTTGTGACTTCTGAACTGATTCCATTTAAACACACATTCATTTCTATTAACTGTATTTTATTTGATTGACACCCTGGACTTGCAGACTACATACACGCAAACTGCATGAATATGAGTAATAATCATATATAATAATCAGACATACAATACAAAGTAACATGAATGTGTTATTGTGAGAGAAGTAGATCAGATCTTGATCCAGTTTGAAGAATAAAGTTAGGTTCCAGATTTCTCCTGGACGCCCCAGACATTGTATGAATGTGTTCAGTTCCTTCAGCAGCAAATCTTGATTTAGCTTAATGAAGTACTGAGCAGTCAAAGCAGGTATTAGATGAGAATGGATAATATTACTGGGTTGTTTAGGAGAAGCTTGGAAAGGGTTAAATAAACACATTGACGTATGGAAAACACTACTTACTCTATTAATACTGATTAATATTTAATAATTAAGTGTAAAAGCTCTACTTACTCTATTAATACTGTTTAATATTTAATAATTAAGTGTAAACGCTCTACTTACTCTATTAATACTGTTTAATATTTAATAATAGTGTTAAAGCTTTACTTACTCTATTAATACTGTTTAATATTTAATAATAGTGTTAAAGCTTTACTTACTCTAATAATACTGTTTAATATTTAATAATTACGTGTAAAATTACTACTTGCTCTATTAATACTGTTTAATATTTAATAATAAAATGTAAAAGCTCTACTTACTCTATTAATACTGTTTAATATTTAATAATAAAGTGTAAAAGTGCTACTTACTCTATTAATACTGTTTATTATTTAATAATAAAATGTAAAAGCTCTACTTATTCTATTAATACTGTTTAATATTTAATAATAGTCTTAAAGCTTTACTTACTTTATTAATACTGTTTAATATTTAATAATTAAGTGTAAAATTACTACTTACTCTATTAATACTGATTAATATTTAATAATAGTGTTAAAGTTTTACTTACTCTATTAATACTGTTTAATATTTAATAATTAAGTTTAAAATTACTACTTACTCTATTATTACTGATTAATATTTAATAATAAAGTGTAAAAGCACTACTTACTCTATTAATACTGTTTAATATTTAATAATAAAGTGTTTACTGAGTAAATAAAAGCTTTTTATATATAACAATGTCTGGAAAACACTAAAACTGCTCAGTACTGTATGTTCTAAATGTACTGAATATCTTTCAGTATTAGAGGATCTGCTTGAGAACCCTATAAGGTCAGTTTGGTCCAAACAGAAGCTCAAACTGTTTTCGAATTTGAAAGCATCTGCATCAGACTGGAATGCTTATGAATTATATTATTACATAGCATCACTCGCTGATGCCATTGTCATAGTTCATGACTAAAATGATTTTGTAATTGTTTGTAAAGTACCCATAACATGTTTAATAGGTACTTTATAATACGTACAGCTTATTATCTGTTTTTAAAGCAATATTATGTCTTATTACATGTTTATAAAGCATTATTAAGTAGCTATAAGCACATGTATAAGGGCTTATATATTTGTTCATAGAAAGTGGTACCAGAACGTCCTGGGTATACAAGAATTTTCAGAACTCTCAGAATATCTTTGTTTGTGGCAATGATCCATGGGATTTCTTTGTTTGTTTTTTTGTGAGTTATTGTGGACCTATTTAAAAAAACAATTTTAAGAGGTTTTTGGAAATGAATTAACAGCACACTCTCATTTCTCAGATCGGATTAGAGCTGACGAATCTGGCAAAGCCAGCTAGATATTAACTAACTTCTCACGTCAACACCTTACTCTGATTTCTTTCAGTCTGTACAAAACTGAAAAACATTTGATTGACGCTGAAACCCAAACAACATTCCTGATTTACCCACCTTATCTCCCTTTAGTTAACCCTTTCCCAATAACTTCCCGAGGGTAATTTCTCCCAGTACTTCTCACTTGTGTGTATAGTACCTGGCAACCCAACCCAGCCGCAGAGGTGAGCATGCGTGATGTGTTTTTGAGCTGTTTTCACGCTGTCGCACTCTCTCCTCATTTCTCCGCTAAGCTGCGTTCACACCACACATCGCTTGGGTGTGAAAGTGGGCAGCACTCCCCAATAAAACCAGCCCTTCCTGTCGCAACAGGAAACCACAATTCCCCCCGGAAACCCTCCTGGTTCTCACAGCCTAATGCCGGCAGGTGGGCTGAGACCAACTGGGTTCTTGACGAAATGAAGGATTTAAACATTCTTCTAGATGATGTAGATTCATACTGTCCACTAAAATTACTCAAACTTATGTTTTGTCAATGGCACGTCTTATTGGATGAGCTGGATATGAAGTAGAAATCCGATTACCAGACTGGACCCAGTGGTCTTCGCTGGACCGCCTGCACAGCTGACTCTCTGCTAACCTCTGTAGCAGCTTTTCGAGGTGGACATCTGGTTCCATTCACCACCTCTGTGAACATCTCTGACTGTTAGTTTCAATCACTCTGAATGTACATAACAATCAATTATCCAATTAACATCATCTCAGCAAACTCTCAGCCACAGAACAGTAACTTCTGAGCTGCCGGTCACTCCAGCTTCATGCCACACTGACCGCGATGACAGGACATAAGCTGGCTATTGTCACCCTGCTGTCCTCAACACTGGGTCATGTGTTTAAGGACAGCGGGGTGAGGACACAGCTGGTAGAAACCGGCAGGAAAATACTGAACAGAACTCTCACTCAGTACCAGCACATGTGTATATATACTGATATCAGTTTATATTATCAACAAAATTACACCAACAATTACAAAAATACGCAATACATTTGCATTTGATTCACACAGAGTATCAACAAATTTGAGATTTTGAAGATGTTGCTGCATTTCTATTGGTCCATTAAACCTTTTCAGGATATGAAGAATAGCCATCGTGCTTAAATTATATCGACAAATGTAGCTGTAACAGTGTTGTCACCACAGAACAAGCTCGATGAGCACAGTAATCATACTGGACACGCTCAGAGTTTGTGAACAGAATAGACTGGCCATGCGCACTACTATGCAGAGCACTCATAATCATACCTGACAAGCTCTAACTTTATTTCATCTGAGCATGGTAATTATACAGGACAGTCTCTGGGTTTATTGATCAAGGGTAGTAATCACTCTGGACAGTCTCTGAGTTCATTGACCAAAAGTATTCAAATTGTACTGGATCACTTTTGAGTTTATTGCAATAGTGCTTAAAATCACACAGCACAAGCCCTGACTTCAGTGATCAAGAGTAGTAATCATACTGGACAAGCTCTGAGTTTGTTAACAAAGAGTGGGAATCATACTGGACGAGCTCTGACTTCAGTGATCAAGAGTAGTAATCATACTGGACAAGCTCTGAGTTTGTTAACAACGAGTAGTAATCATACTGGACGAGCTCTGACTTCAGTGATCAAGAGTAGTTATCATACTGGACAAGCCTTGAATTCAGTGAATAAGATAAGCAATTATACTGGACAAGCTCTGATTTCAGTGATCAATAGTAGTAATATACTGGACAAGCTCTGAGTTCAGAGATCAAGAGCAGTAATCATACTGGACAAGCTCTGAGTTCAGTGATCAAGAGTAGTTATCACTCTGGAGGAGCTCTGAGTTCCTTAACAGCAAGTAGTAATCATACTGGACAAGCTCTGAGTTCAGTGATCAAGAGTAATAATCATACTGGACAAGCTCTGAATTCAGTGATCAGGAGCATTAATCACTCTGGAGAAGCTGTAAGTTCATTGATAAGAATAGTTATCATACTGGACAAGCTCTGAGTTTAGTGATCAAGAGTAGTAACTATACTGGAGGAGCTGAGTTAATTAACAAGAGTGGTTATTATTCTAGAGGAGCTCTGAGTTCATTAATAAGAATAGAAATCACTCTGGAGGAGCTCTGAGTTCATTAATAAGAATAGTAATCATACTGGACAAGCTCTAAGTTCATTAATAAGAATAGAAATCACTCTGGAGGAGCTCTGAGTTCATTAATAAGAATAGTAATCATACTGGACAAGCTCTGAATTCATTAATAAGAATAGAAATCACTCTGAAGGAGCTCTGAGTTCATTAATAAGAATAGAAATCACTCTGTAGGAGCTCTGAGTTCATTAATAAGAATAGTATTCATACTGGATAAGCTCTGGGTTTATTAATAATAATAGTAATCATACTGGACAAGCACTGAGTTTAGTGATCAAGAGTAGTAATCATACTGGATGAGCAGCGGTGATATATTCTTAATCTGGACGACTGTACTTTATTATCTTATTATTTATTAATATATTTTTAATATTATCAGTATATCAGTGTTATCTATGCATCTGATTAGGACGGCCTGTTTGGAAGCAATGATGCTAATAAAGCGAGTGAATTGAAAGAGACAGAAAGTGTGTGTGTGTGCGTGTGTGTGTGTATCAGGTGACTTACCTGACTTCTGTGTACGTGATATAATTATCTCTCTCTCTCTCTCCCTCACTCCCTCTCTCTCTCTCGCTCTGGGGAGAGAGAGTGTTAAGAGTTGAAGACGGAAGCAGACGAGGCAGGTGAGACCTGTACAAGTCGGAGGGCTGCTAATTGAAGGGGCTGTGTGCTCGTCTCAAGTAGGCGTGTATCTATAGGTGTTGAGAGAATCTGCTATTTCTAAGCTAAGCTAAGTGTCAAGGAGAAAGGTGACGCGGTGCGTCTGGTGTGAAGGTCTGGCGTATTTCAATTAATGCATATTTAATTTTCCTCACTGATATCATTACCATAGTCTACTTTCCACACACCAATCAGAAATTACCCAAGAGAATCAGGAGAACGATCCCGTCACCACAGGACAAGCTCAATGAGCACAGTAATCATACCAGACAAGCTCCGAGTTTGTAAATAGAATGCATGGGCTGACGTAACGATAATCATACTGGACATCTACGCTGCTATGCGGAGACTTCATAATCATACCTGACAAGTTCTAAATTGAGCATGGTTATTAATTATACTGGACAGTCCCTGAGTTTATTGACCAAGAGTAGTAATTAATTTGGACAAGCTTTGAGTTTGATGTCCAAGAGTAGCAATCACTCGGGATAAGTTGTTGGGTTATTGACCAAAACCATGGAAATTGCACTGGATAACCTTTAAGTGTATTGCAATTGTGCCTAGAAATCATAACGGACGAGCTCTGACCTCAGTGATCAAGAGCAGTAATCATATCCAACACGCTTCCTTGTTCAATAGGAGTAATCATACTTGACAAGCTTAAAGTCCAAGAGCACTAATCATATTGGACGAGCGCTGCCTTAAGTGAACAAGACAAGTCATAAGTTCATTGACCCTAAGAAGTGATCATACTGGACAAGTTCTGAGTTCACTGACAAAGAGCTTTGTAATTGCACTGCATAACATTTGTGCCTAATAATCACACAGAGCAAGAGGTCTGTGAGCAATATTATTGTCCAAGAGCAGTAATCATACTCGATAAGCACTGAGTTTGTTAACAAAGAGCAGTAATCATACTCGATAAGCACTGGGTTTGTTAACAAAGAGCAGTAATCATACTCGATAAGCACTGAGTTTGTTAACAAAGAGCAGTACTCACACTGGATAAACTGAATTCATGAACATAGTGTAGTAATCATACTGGATAATCTCTGAGTTAATTAACAAAGAGCAGTAATTATACTGGATAAGCTCTGAGTTCATTGACCAAGAAAAGTAATCATACTGGATAAGCTCTGAAATCATTAACAAAGAGTAGTAATCATACTGGAGAAGCTCTGAGTTCATGAACAAAGAACAGTACTCATACTGGATAAGCTCTGCATTCATGAACAAAGTGTAGTAATCATACTGGAGAAGCTCTGAGTTCATTAACAAAGAGCAGTAATCATACTAGAGAAGCTCTGAGTTAATTAACAAAGAGCAGTAATCATACTGGAGAGCTCTGAGTTCAGTAACAAAGACCAGTAATCATACTGGATAAGCTCTGACTTCATTAACAAAGTCTAGTAATCATACTGGACATACTAGTTGACCAAGAGCATTGTAACTGCACTGGATAAGCTTTGGGTTTTTTGCATTCAGGCTAAATAATCATACTGAAAAAATCTGAGGAGGCAGTTGTTGTGCTGTTGGGACTCTATTATATTGATTTAACTGTATTGTTTGTTGACCTGCTTGGATAAGCGCTGAGTGTATTGAATTATTGAGCACAGCAATCACACTGGACTAGCTCTGATGGAACAAAGTGTAATCATACTGGACGTGGAGTGGCTCAGAAACACAGAAAACATGCTGCTTATGCCAATATCGTATCGACCGTGTAGTTTAACAGCCTTTTTCAACCAGACTGTCATTTACAGTGTTTTAGAGTATTCGGGGAACGAGCTGCTGATGGTTATTATTTCTGAATGTGATTAGAACGTCGTCAATAACTAATATCTGAGTGTCTTTGT
>CM038716.1:14547773-14555273 GCA_021613375.1 Megaleporinus macrocephalus
TGTAGTAAACAGGTGACTGGATAAATTTCTTTGAACTGATCTTCCTGGACGGATCTTACAGAAGATCAAACAGCAGCATTAATGAAGACTTTTAAAGAATAATAATCGTTAGCTGTTGCTCTGGTTACGTCGTGTGAGCAGCGCTGCAGTTTTGATGGACTCTGAGAGGAACAGTAAAATCCTTTCAGAAACTCTGAGGATAGAATAAACAATTCACCACAATTCACCACTTATTCACCACAAATAGTAACTGTACCCACACAGACCCCCTATCTGTCTGTGTGAGACAGATAGGGGGTCTGTGTGGGTACAGTTACTATTTGTGGTGAATAAGAGTGAGAATCAGAGAGGGTCCGTCTGGCTATACAGTACTGAACTCAGACCATCGTCAGAACAGCCGTTAAATACAGTCCTGATCAGACGTTCGTGATGAGAGGTTCCTCTCTTACAGTGGTGGTGATGACTGTGTTTACAGTGGTGGTGATGATTGTGTTTACAGTGGTGGTGGTGACGTATACAGTGGTGGTGATGATTGTGTTTACAGTGGTGGTGGTGACGTATACAGTGGTGGTGATGATGTTTACAGTGGTGGTGGTGACGTATACAGTGGTGGTGATGATGTTTACAGTGGTGGTGATGTCTACAGTGGTGGTGATGATGTTTACAGTGGTGGTGGTGATGGCGTTTACAGTGGTGGTGATGGTGTTTACAGTGGTGGTGATGGTGTTTACAGTGGTGGTGATGGCGTTTACAGTGGTGGTGATGATGTTTACAGTGGTGGTGGTGATGGCGTTTACAGTGGTGGTGATGATGTTTACAGTGGTGGTGGTGACGTATACAGTGGTGGTGATGATGTTTACAGTGGTGGTGATGATGTTTACAGTGGTGGTGGTGATGGCGTTTACAGTGGTGGTGATGGTGTTTACAGTGGTGGTGGTGATGGCGTTTACAGTGGTGGTGATGGTGTTTACAGTGGTGGTGATGGTGTTTACAGTGGTGGTGATGGCGTTTACAGTGGTGGTGATGATGTTTACAGTGGTGGTGGTGATGGCGTTTACAGTGGTGGTGATGATGTTTACAGTGGTGGTGGTGACGTATACAGTGGTGGTGATGTCTACAGTGGTGGTGGTGATGGCGTTTACGGTGGTGGTGATGATGTTTACAGTGGTGGTGGTGACGTATACAGTGGTGGTGATGTCTACAGTGGTGGTGGTGATGGCGTTTACGGTGGTGGTGATGATGTTTACAGTGGTGGTGGTGACGTATACAGTGCTGGTGATGTCTACAGTGGTGGTGGTGATGGCGTTTACAGTGGTGGTGATGATGTTTACAGTGGTGGTGGTGACGTATACAGTGGTGGTGATGTCTACAGTGGTGGTGGTGATGGCGTTTACGGTGGTGGTGATGATGTTTACAGTGGTGGTGGTGACGTATACAGTGGTGGTGATGTCTACAGTGGTGGTGGTGATGGCGTTTACGGTGGTGGTGATGATGTTTACAGTGGTGGTGGTGACGTATACAGTGGTGGTGATGATGTTTACAGTGGTGGTGGTGACGTATACAGTGGTGGTGATGATGTTTACAGTGGTGGTGACGTATACAGTGGTGGTGATGATGTTTACAGTGGTGGTGGTGATGGCGTTTACAGTGGTGGTGATGACGTATACAGTGGTGGTGATGGTAACCTGGGCTCTTCATGTCAAATATACACACTGTATTTACTATCAAACCCACCCGTGAAGCTACATGTGAGTGTTTATATGAAATGGTGATGATGGTAATGCAGTGATTTTCCCTGTGGACTACTTTGCCTCACGACGCCCGGCGTGTCTCCTCCGCCGTTAATGGATTATGAAAATATGTTTTAGGCCAGAACAGTATCTGAGTCCTGATTGGGTAATGTTTGCTCGGCGTTGCATGAGCGAAGCTGGGTTTTCTTTTCGCTGCTGATGTTAAAAGGTCAGCGTGTTCAGCAGGTCGGAGAGCCCGGCGGCGAACGGCAGGCGGCTCGATATTTTCCAGTTCTGCACATACACGGACATGAAACCAGACGAGGATCAAACAGAGAACTTAAATACACAGTGATTTAATTTATATCATTCATAGACAGACTTCCCAGCCGCTCTCCAGGCTGGACACCACCATCCAATCACAGGTCAGAATGCTGTCGAGGGTAACCAAAAGGACAGGGGTCTTTTATAAATGTGTATTTAAGCTCATTTCACGCCAGCAGGCACGAGGTGTACCCTACAGGTCCCCTACAGGACCCCCAAAGGCCCCCCACAGGCACCACAGCGCAGCTACTAGGGAGGTGGATCATTCTCAGCACTGCAGTGACACTGACATTGTATTTCCACTAACTGGCCACTTTATTAGAAACACCTACCTTGTGTTTCCAATAACTGGCCACTTTATTATAAACACCCACCTTGTGTTTCAAATAACTGGCCACTTTATTAGAAACACCAACCTTGTACTTCCACTAACTGGCCACTTTATTTGAAACACTTACCTTGTACTTCCTCTAACTGGTCACTTTATTAGAAACACCAACCTTGTACTTCCACTCACTGGCCACTTTATTAGAAACACCCACCTAGTGCTTCCACTCACTGGCCACTTTATTAGAAACACCAACCTTGTACTTCCACTCACTGGCCACTTTATTAGAAACACCAACCTTGTGCTTCCACTCACTGGCTACTTTATTAGAAACATCAACCTTGTACTTCCACTCACTGGCCACTTTATTAGAAACACCTACCTTGTGTTTCCAATAACTGGCCACTTTATTAGAAACACGCACCTTGTGTTTCAAATAACTGGCCACTTTATTAGAAACATCAACCTTGTACTTCCACTAACTGGCCACTTTATTTGAAACTCTTACCTTGTACTTCCACTAACTGGCCACTTTATTAGAAACACCTACCTTATACTTCCGCTAACTGGCCACTTTATTAGAAACACCAACCTTGTACTTCCACTCACTGGCCACTTTATTAGAAACATCAACCTTGTACTTCCACTCACTGGCCACTTTATTAGAAACACCAACCTTGTACTTCCACTCACTGGCCACTTTATTAGAAACACCAACCTTGTACTTCCACTCACTGGCCACTTTATTAGAAACACCAACCTTGTGCTACCACTAACTGACTTAATCAGAAACATCCATTGGGAGGTGGGTCATTCTCAGCACTGCTGTCACACTGACATTGTGGTGGTGGTGTGTTAGTGTGTGTTGTGCTGGTGTGAGTGGATCAGACACAGCAGTGCTGCTGCTGGAGTGTTAATACGGATTCTGGTGCTTTATAGAATGAGCGTATACATTCGGTTCTCTGTATTAGAGGAACCCAGCAGAGCGGGTAGGGGTTAATTCTACTGTCACAGTTAAAGCTAAAGTAAATGAGTTGGTTTGTTTATTAGCCTCTATTCTTCACATCAGCTGGAGCTCGATACATCTCCGCCGTCTCTGCCCAGAAACCGCAGGCGTGCCAAGCGCGGCACACGGCAGAAATAGACCCGGTGCATGTCCCTGCGCATCAGCGTGTGACGCGCCCGGCCTGCGTGAAAGACTGCTCTGATTTTGGTTGGAGCGTATCACGCGTGACACACGTGTGAAATGGGCTTCACTGATTTGACCATGTGTCTGGAAAAAGGACCGTCTGCAGAGCTCCCTCACCGCTCCACTCCGCAGCTGGACGCATGAAAAGCCAGCGCGCAGGCTGCAGCACTCACTGCTGATCCACTCACTGCACCACACACTCGTGAATCAGCCAGCGACTCCATAAGCACCTACTATAATAACTGTCTGTGAGGAGCTTTTAGAGGAGGACGTCTGGTTCCATTCACCTCCACTGTGAACAGATCTGACATTGTTTTCAACATAATGGAAAAGAGCATCACGTCTGAGTTATCAAGCACTTCCCTCGAACCGTGCAGGCTTGTTGATCTTTAGTAGACCTGTATGAGATCTGAAACTGTGTGATGTACTGTAATCATCAAACCTGGACAGGTTTAGCATAGCTAATAACATCACTAGTCATCTTAATGTTGAATTTCATACTCATAGATAACCGCGTAATCAAAGCTATTGAAGATTAGTGAACAGCTGCACACGGTCTGAGATGAATGTGTGATGATTTAGACCTGAAAGAATCTCAATGCAAGCATTTAAGGGTCAATATACAGACAATACACTGCCCTACTGTTCAAACTCACTGTACGTAGTTCCATTGCTGCGGTAGTTAAAATACACAGGCCTCTAGGGCTGCTAACCACTACACCACCGTACTAACCACTACACCACCATACTAACCACTACACCACCCTACGAACCACTACACCACCATACTAACTGACCACTACACCACCATACTAACTGACCACTACACCACCATACTAACCACTACACCACCATACTAACCACTACACCACCATACTGACCACTACACCACCGTACTAACCACTACACCACCATACTAACCACTACACCACCGTACTAACCACTACATCACCATACTAACCACTACACCACCGTACTGACCACTACACCACCGTACTAACCACTACACCACCATACTAACCACTACACCACCGTACTAACCACTACACCACCGTACTAACCACTACACCACCCTACTAACCACTACACCACCATACTAACCACTACACCACCATACTGACCACTACACCACCATACTAACCACTACACCACCATACTAACCACTACACCACCATACTAACCACTACACCACCGTACTAACCACTACACCACCATACTAACCACTACACCACCATACTAACCACTACACCACCATACTAACCACTACACCACCGTACTAACCACTACACCACCATACTAACCACTACACCACCGTACTAACCACTACACCACCATACTAACCACTACACCACCGTACTAACCACTACACCACCATACTAACCACTACACCACCATACTAACCACTACACCACCGTACTGACCACTACACCACCGTACTGACCACTACACCACCTTACTGACCACTACACCACCATACTAACCACTACACCACCATACTAACCACTACACCACCATACTAACCACTACACCACCGTACTGACCACTACACCACCGTACTAACCACTACACCACCGTACTAACCACTACACCACCGTACTAACCACTACACCACCTTACTAACCACTACACCACCATACTAACCACTACACCACCATACTGACCACTACACCACCGTACTGACCACTACACCACCGTACTGACCACTACACCACCGTACTAACCACTACACCACCGTACTAACCACTTCACCACCATACTAACCACTACACCACCATACTAACTGACCACTACACCACCATACTAACCACTACACCACCATACTAACCACTACACCACCATACTGACCACTACACCACCATACTAACCACTACACCACCATACTAACTACAACACCACCATACTGACCACTACACCACCATACTAACCACTACACCACCATACTACCCACTACACCACCATACTGACCACTACACCACCATACTGACCACTACACCACCATACTGACCACTACACCACCATACTAACCACTACACCACCATGCTGACCACTACACCACCATACTGACCACTACATCACCATACTGACCACTACACCACCATACTGACCACTACACCACCATACTGACCACTACACCACCATACTAACCACTACACCACCGTACTGACCACTACACCACCATACTGACCACTACACCACCATACTAACCACTACACCACCATACTAACCACTACACCTCCATACTAACAACTACACCACCGTACTAACCACTACACCACCATACTAACAACTACACCACCATACTAACCACTACACCACCTTACTAACCACTACACCACTATACTAACCACTACACCACCATACTAACCACTACACCACCGTACTAACCACTACACCACTATACTAACAACTACACCACCATACTAACCACTACACCACCGTACTAACCACTACACCACTATACTAACCACTACACCACCATACTAACCACTACACCTCCATACTAACAACTACACCACCGTACTAACCACTACACCACCATACTAACAACTACACCACCATACTGACCACTACACCACCATACTAACCACTACACCACCCTACTAACCACTACACCACCATACTAACCACTACACCACCATACTAACAACTACACCACCGTACCAGTTTGTTATAAACTACATTTATACATTTTCCTTTAATCCAGTCCTAAGCGTTCCTCTAACAAAGCTCTGTGATTGGCTGCCCTGTTAGGGCCGAGTCTTGGGGTTACCTGGTCAGACTAATCCATTAGATTCAGGATCTGTCTCCAGGATTCGGGGACCGTGGAGCTCACTGGGCGGTAGCGTCAAACATGAAACTGCTGAAGAGCTGGAAAGACTACTGCTGTTCTGTTTAGTATGTCTGCAGCGAGGGCATCGTGGGTAATGTAGTCCAGAAAGCTGGCTGTTGGTGAAGTCTGTAGTAGTGTAAAGTCTGTAGTAGTGTAAAGTCTGTAGTAGTGTAAAGTCTGTGCAGGTCCTGGTTGCCGTGTGGACAGCGTGCGAGTGCCTGTGTGTGGTCGTTGTTCTCGTCAGAGCTCTGCTTGTTCTTGTATCTGGGTATCATTAATTAATGGATCCGTGTCCGATCTGATAAAGCTGCTGAACTATTGATCAGGAACAGTGCTGCAGGCCACGCTCATTACACACACACACACACACACACACACACACACACACACACACACACACACACACACACACACACACATACTGTGCTCCTCACAGCTGGAGAGCAGCACTGACTGTGGTCAGATATACATACTTCATCAAATCCACTGTATCAGCTCCAATGACCATACAGGACCTCCACTCACTGTCCACTGTATCAGCTCCACTGACCATACAGGACCCCCACTCTCTGTCCACTGTATCAGCTCCACTGACCATACAGGACCTCCACTCACTGTCCACTGTATCAGCTCCACTGACAATACAGGACCTCCACTCACTGTCCACTTTATCAGCTCCACTGACCATACAGGACCTCCACTCACTGTCCACTGTATCAGCTCCACTGACCATACAGGACCTCCACTCACTGTCCACTGTATCAGCTCCACTGACCATACAGGACCTCCACTCACTGTCCACTGTATCATATCCACTGACCATACAGGACCTCCACTCACTGTCCACTGTAACAGCTCCACTGACCATACAGGACCTCCACTCACTGTCCACTGTATTAGCTCCACTGACCATACAGGACCTCCACTCACTGTCCACTTTATCAGCTCCACTGGCCATACAGGACCTCCACTCACTGTCCACTGTAACAGCTCCACTGACCATACAGGACCTCCACTCACTGTCCACTGTATCAGCTCCACTGACCATACAGGACCTCCACTCACTGTCCACTGTATCAGCTCCACTGACCATACAGGA
>CM038716.1:14557773-14562773 GCA_021613375.1 Megaleporinus macrocephalus
CAAAGGAAGCATCACTGAAATGAAAGCAGTAAGTGATTTTGGAGCGTTTCTATTGGTCCATTCATTTTGAAATTGTCACACGGCGTGAACAGCAGTTGTCGTGTCTGACATAGAGATATGAGTTTTGATTTTTTTTTTTTTGACAGTGATGATACACAGGTGTGATGTTCAGGTGTCCACTTACATTTGGCCACATAGTCTACATGTGTTTTAGTGGTTTGTTGATACATGACGTGCTACCCACTTGTTTCTCCGGTTAGGGTTAACCCTAACCCTAACCCTAACCCTAACCCTAACCCTAACCCTAACCTAACCCTAACCCTCTGATTGAAATCCACTGACCGAGGTGTGAATTTAACCTTCTCTGGTCCGACACGTTGGAGGTGGAACCTAACAGCTGCTGGTGAAATTGCAAGTCGTCCACGTACAGTTCTCCATGCTGATTTCGAGACGTTCGTTAGCGGGTAAACTGTTGAACGGCCAATTTTCGGCGGATCACTTTAATCTACAGCGATTATGTAAATGTATGTACGATGTTCCGCTCGGCTGGACGGTCGCCGAGGCTACGAACAGTCTCGTTTGGTCGTAATTGCTTTTTTAAGGAAGTGTTGATTCTGTGGTTAAAGAGGTTCTCAGAAAAACGTTCACCTCCATTAAGAGTCATTAGGAGTCTGCGAGGTTTTGGTGCCTCACAGGACAAAAGTCTGAACATCAAAAGCTCTCAGCCTCAAAACAACAGCTGACCTGGGGTCAGTTTGTTAGGCACTGCTGCTGAACAGAATGTGAAGATGATGCTAATGGACTGAACTATGTTTAAAGTTGTAGTTTGAGTTGTCCAGCTAAGACCAGCTTTATCTGCTGGGATCTGTTCTCAGACAGTAGAAGTCTTTGATGGTTTATCCTCGTAAGACCTGGTTATTCATTTGTGTCCTCTGGAGGGGACATGAGTCTCCAAAAAAATAGGGTACCTGTTGTGCCATGTAGAGGACATCCTGGTCTTTCCAGTGATGGATCCTGTGTTGAGGTGTCATTAACAACAGAAGTTCAGCTTTTTTCAATATGGCCGCCTCTCAGTAACCACATGTTATGGAAGCGAGAGAGATCAGCTGTCAAATAATATATATTTGTTTTGTTTCTAAAACCTATAATTGATATGATTTAGGTATAAAACTGTTGTAGCTAGTTCTCAAAGCAGTTTTATTGATATGCACAAACGTTTAACTACCTAACATCATACTTTTTTGGATGTCCTTCGTGGTGGACTAACTAAGGCAGAGTAAATTTTGCAACATGTAAGCTCTGTAAATTCATTACTAATTTATTTTAAATTAATTACTAATTTATTAGAAAATGTTACATAATTGTACATCCTGAAAATAGAACATTAAAATGAAATGGACTGTAAGAGAAGTTGGGTACTACTTGTGGAGATTGTGAAACTTTGGCTCGAGGTTTGGGGTGATTAACACAGGTTTAGCTAGCGTGCCTAAAAACTGTTTAAACCTGGATTTTTAAAATATTTTAATCAAAGTAATGGTAACCTTTGCACTAGGTTATTATTTGTTTCTGTTTATGTTCATATACAGTGCATTTGAAATATTTCTTATACTGCCCAAAGTGGAAATGGTATTAAAAAGTGAAACAATGTTTGTTTACTCAGTTTTTAATTACATTATTTTCTAGGATTGAGTTGGTGCTGATGTTGTAGAAGAGTTTTTGGACTGATGCAGAACAGTAAACAGGATGTGTCATCAGCAATGACCTGTTGTCCACTATAAAAAAATAATTGTATTAATGCTCTTGGAAAAATACCCCACGTTGACATGTTTTTTAATCTAGTAGACTTATTTTATACTGAAATTCTCAAACTTTAATTTTTCCGGGTCTCAGAAGGCTATGTGATTGCCAAACTGGACGTCCAGTTGGACCATGAAACATCATACCAACTTAACTGTTTGATGGGTTCCTGTTTGAGCAGGATGACCAGCTTGACCAAGCTAGTCAACCAGTTTGACCATGCTTTGACACAAAACCTCAGAGACTGGACACTTAAATGCCCTTTTAGTGACTTGAGACTGGACTTGATCTTGGACCCCGAGAATGGAAACTCGGCCAGGTGCTGCGCTTGGGTCAGCTTTGTCCAGAAAACAGAGACTGTCTACTAGTTAAAACAGCTAACTTGGGTTGCCAAATATATTTAAAGTCTACATTTGGCAAAACAGTGACGGGACAGTTCGTCCTGCTGTCCTGTCCCTGCAAGCTAATGTTGTTGAGATAAAATGTCACTACTCAATCACTACTCTTCATGCAACTCACCAGAAACTGAGCACTGGTGGACCTGAAGGTGTGTACTGACCTGCTGTTGTTTGTAGGTGTTGGTCAGGTACGCTGTGAAGCTGTACTGTGTGAGCTCAGCCCTGCTGCTCTGTAAGGTTGGTCTGGATGGATAGACTGACGTTTATGATCGTACCTCCACTGTTTACACCTCAGTGAGCCGGGCATCACTGTCCTGATCTGTTCTCGGCTCAGCTGTGTGTGTGTCTGGAGGGTGATGTGGGTGTTTCTGCTGCCAGACTGGAGCTTTTCAACAGCCTGAGAGAGTGAGAGAAACACAGAGAGGCTAAAAATGGGCGTGTCCCAATATGTGGGTGTCTGTCTGGCTTGCAGGGCTGAGCGCACACATTTTCAGAGCCAGTTAAATTTAGGATATAAAAATTTGGTTTAGCTCTTTCCAAGACGGCCCAGTCTTATGGCAGCCTTCCACCAAACTTTAGTGCAGACAGTCTGCATTCTGGTAGGTGGTGTCATCTAGATTCCTCCATCAGACTGCAAGATAGTGAAGCCTAATCATCACTAGAGAGAACATGTTTCAGTGATCCAGAGTCCAGTGGTGGAACTGTACACCTCACCAGAGTCCAGGGGTAAAGCTTTTTACCACTCTAAAGTCTAGTGGTGGAGCTTCACACCACTCCAGAGTCCAGTGGTGGAGATTTACACCACTCCAGAGTCCAGTGGTGGAGATTTACTCTACTCCATAGTCCAATGGTGGAGATTTACACCACTCCAGAGTCCAGTGGTGGAGATTTACTCTACTCCAGAGTCCAGTGGTAGAGATTTACTCTACTCCAGAGTCCAGTGGTGGAGATTTACACCACTCCAGAGTCCAGTGGTGGAGATTTACACCACTCCAGAGTCCAGTGGTGGAGAGTTACAACACTCCAGAGTCCAGTGGTGGAGATTCACTCTACTCCAGAGTCCAGTGGTGGAGATTCACTCTACTCCAGAGTCCAGTGGTGGAGATTTACTCTACTCCAGAGTCCAGTGGTGGAGATTTACTCTACTCCAGAGTCCAGTGGTGGAGATTTACTCTACTCCAGAGTCCAGTGGTGGAGATTTACTCTACTCCAGAGTCCAGTGGTGGAGATTTACACCACTCCAGAGTCCAGTAGTGGAGCTTCAGAGTCCAGTGGTAGAGCTTTATTCCACACCAGCTGATGCTTGAGAGAGAGAGAGAGAGAGAGAGCTAATGATAGAGAAAGAGGAAAAGATAAGGATAGAGAGAGAAAGAGAGAGAGTATGTGAGAGATAAGAGAAAAAGTGAATTATACAGTGAGAGAGAGAGATTGGAGGAGAGAGGTGAGAAAAGAGTCAGTGAGAGGAATTTCTGTTTCTGTGAGTTTTCTCTTTAGGGGGTCCGAAGCCCCGCCAGGAGCGTGTTTAGTGACTGTGGGAGTGATTAGCTGCTCTACTCCAGAAGAATGTTTTTTTTTTCTCTGTAAAATCAGCAGTTTTACTGGAGAACTTGATATCATTAGCATAAATGATGGTTATTCACTTTCACTCACTGTTAGCAGCTTTAGCATTTCACACAGAGCGACTCCTGAACCACGCAGGAGCAGCTAATCACGGCAGGCTGGGTGGTTTCCTCTCTCTCCTCTCTCTCTATCCATTATTCCCAGTTATATCTTTACCTTTTACTCCTCTTCCCTCCTCCCTTCTTTGCTCCTCCCACAAAGAGCGTATATCTAATAGCAGAAAGATCATAAACAACAACAAGAACCTTCATTTCCTTCCTGGATCAGCCGTCACTGCCAGCGCTTCGTCACGGAGGTTCTCCAGCGGGAGGAGAACCTGAAGCTCTTTAATTACTGAGGCCGTGTGGATTAGAGTCCAGCAGGCTATCGCTAAGGTCGTGAGTGCGTGGCTAGCGCTCACTGCTCGCTTTCACACACGCGCCGGGCCTCTCCGGTTCCTCAGCCGGCTGACGGAGTGGAGAAAATGTTTCGGCCGATATCGATTTTCAGCCAGGCAGACTGTGTGGACACGTTTTCAATTAGCCGAAGAAAGGAGGTCTAAATAATTCACCGGCTTTAGATGAATACTTCTGGGAAAAATGCTAACTCGGCTAATAACGCGGGGGAGAGCTAGCAGGGACCGGTTAGCGGGGGCTGCAGTTGAGTAATGCTCAGCGGCGCCTGTTTGCTTTCGTTCATTATTAGCTAAATTAATTTCAGAGTTCGAGGGAATTTCGACGTGACTCCGGCTACATTGATGGGGTTACGGCTGCTAATGAATTAGGACCCTAGCTTATCTTCTCAAATTAGGGCGAGAGATATCTCCATCCTTCTGCTACTCCGAGCAGTGCTTTGTGCTTTGTTAGCAGTTTAACACAGAAATACATTTGATCTACCTTACCGGTCATAAAGATATACAGGTGTTTACATTCTGGCCACATGTTATCAGATATTAGACCTGCGTTCACAGGCGTGTAGGCCAACTGAAACAATATTGCCATTATTCAATTTACAGCAATCAATAACAGCATATGCTATATAACCCTAATAAAAAAACATGGCTGATTCTAACCTAGTAGACTGGTTGGCCAGGATTAGACATCTCTAATGGTTTAGCTTGTCCTCGACCATGACCACTATGACCAAGCTGCTCCACCAGGAACCACACTGGCATTCTACTAGATCCCAAGCACAACTACTGGGACC
>CM038716.1:14567773-14580273 GCA_021613375.1 Megaleporinus macrocephalus
ACACCCACGCAGAGTGGCTCGGGCAGCTGGCTGGACTTGGGTTTAACCGGCTTTCAGAAATATAAACTCACCGTCTGTGTTTAGGAGGACACGCCCACCTTCCCACTGTGCAGGTACTGATACGCTTCAGTACTTTTATAGTTTTTTAATACTGAACCGTCTACACCTTCCGAGAGTACAGAGTAATTAAACATGTCTCCATAGTAACCTCAGACCACCTTCTCATATCACCCAAACACTGTGTTATTAACCTCAGACCACCTTCTCGTATCACCCACCCACCGTGTTATTAACCTCAGACCACCTTCTCATATCACCCAAACACTGTGTTATTAACCTCAAACCACCTTCTCATATCACCCACCCACTGTGTTATTAACCTCAGACCACCTTCTCATATCATCCACCCACTGTGTTATTAACCTAAGACCACCTTCTCATATCATCCACCCACTGTATTATTAACCTCAGACCACCTTCTCATATCATCCACCCACTGTGTTATTAACCTCAGACCACCTTCTCATATCATCCACCCACTGAGTTATTAACCTCAGACCACCTTCTCCTATCACCCACCCACTGTGTTAATAACCTCAGACCACCTTCTCATATCACCCACACACTGTGTTATTAACCTCAGACCACCTTCTCATATCACCCACACACTGTGTTATTAACCTCAGACCACCTTCTCATATCACCCAAACACTGTGTTATTAACCTCAAACCACCTTCTCATATCACCCACCCACTGTGTTATTAACCTCAGACCGCCTTCTCATATCATCCACCCACTGTGTTATTAACCTCAGACCACCTTCTCATATCATCCACCCACTGTGTTATTAACCTCAGACCACCTTCTCATATCATCCACCCACTGTGTTATTAACCTCAGACCACCTTCTCATATCATCCACCCACTGTGTTATTAACCTCAGACCACCTTCTCATATCATCCACCCACTGTATTATTAACCTCAGACCACCTTCTCATATCACCCACTGTGTTATTAACCTCGGAGGAGACAGTGTTGTCCCATTAGAACTTCTTACTGTCTCTCTGGTCTCCTCCCATCGAACTGTATTCATTTTGGTTAGCTGACCAGAAGTTCTAACACAAAGGTGAAAGAAACACACGCTTGAAAGTGGGTGTGGCCAAATACTTTTCCCGCTTCATTCCTGTGATTGTTGTCACGTTTGTTTATCTCAGCCTATCAGGTTCAGGTTTTAAGCCCGGCCTTGTAGGAGCTCAGCGACTGACTTTCCTATAAAGACTTCAGGCAGCACTGAAGTTCTTCCTGTAGTTCCTGTGCACACACGCAGAGCAGCTTCTCAGCAAAACCAAAGACAAATGCACAAAGGTCCAATAAACGATGCCCCCGCCAGGCCTGCCAGACTCCTCCCGGAACAGGATTTAATAAGAGGCGCTGTTGTTAGCCAGTCAGAGTCGAGCTCTGAGCCTAAATCACTCCGCCATCCCGGCACGCACTCGCATCCCTCCAGTACATAATCTATTTACACTGAATAATTTAACAACAGGGGAGAGCCTGTAAATGTTTACGTCCCGCGTTTCTTCTTTAGAGGAAGCGGAGAGTCCGCCTGAGACGAGTCGGCCTCTTTGTTTAAAGGCAGTGTGAAAGGAAGCTGAAAGCTAGCTAACGAGATAGCACCATCATTAGCTAATTATCATTAACCCATTCATTTTAATGGGATTTAATCACAGCGATGACGCTAAATCTTCCGAAGTGACGCGGAATCAGTGAAGCCTCCACAGTTCAGTTCCAGAGATTCACAGCAGCACATTAGAGGACGTGTCACCGAGAAGAAAGTAGGAAATAGATTTCAGTTGGGAAAGTAATTCAGGCTGAGAGTCTGAACTAATGTTTACTTAACTGTCCTGCTAGCGCCAGTTCATTCAATATTTAATATGAACTGGTTAATACTAACGTTCATTAACGTGTACAGTGGTGTAGTGGTTAGTATAGTGATGTAGTGGTTAGTATGGTGGTGTAGTGGTTAGTATAGTGATGTAGTGGTTAGTATGGTGGTGTAGTGGTTAGTATGGTGGTGTAGTGGTTAGTATAGTGGTGTAGTGGTCAGTATGGTGGTGTAGTGGTTAGTTAGGTGGTGTAGTGGTTAGTATGGTGGTGTAGTGGTTAGTATAGTGATGTAGTGGTCAGTATGGTGGTGTAGTGGTTAGTATAGTGATGTAGTGGTTAGTATGGTGGTGTAGTGGTTAGTATAGTGGTGTAGTGGTTAGTATGGTGGTGTAGTGGTTAGTATAGTGGTGTAGTGGTTAGTATGGTGGTGTAGTGGTTAGTATAGTGGTGTAGTGGTTAGTATGGTGGTGTAGTGGTTAGTATGGTGGTATAGTGGTTAGTACGGTGGTGTAGTGGTCAGTACGGTGGTGTAGTGGTTAGTATGGTGGTGTAGTGGTTAGTACGGTGGTGTAGTGGTTAGTGTGGTGGTGTAGTGGTCAGTACGGTGGTGTAGTGGTTAGTACGGTGGTGTAGTGGTTAGTACGGTGGTGTAGTGGTTAGTATGGTGGTGTAGTGGTTAGTATGGTGGTGTAGTGGTTAGTATGGTGGTGTATGGTGGTGTAGTGGTTAGTATGGTGGTGTAGTGGTTAGTACGGTGGTATAGTAGTTAGTATGGTGGTGTAGTGGTTAGTATGGTGGGGTAGTGGTTAGTACGGTGGTGTAGTGGTTAGTACGGTGGTGTAGTGGTTAGTATGGTGGTGTAGTGGTTAGTACGGTGGTGTAGTGGTTAGTACGGTGGTGTAGTGGTTAGTATGGTGGTGTAGTGGTTAGTATGGTGGTGTAGGGGTTAGTATGATGGTGAAGTGGTTAGTATGGTGGTGTATTGGTTAGTACGGTGGTGTAGTGGTTAGTACGGTGGTGTAGTGGTCAGTAAGGTGGTGTAGTGGTTAGTACGGTGGTGTAGTGGTTAGTATGGTGGTGTAGTGGTTAGTTAGGTGGTGTAGTGGTTAGTACGGTGGTGTAGTGGTTAGTACGGTGGTGTAGTGGTTAGTTAGGTGGTGTAGTGGTTAGTACGGTGGTGTAGTGGTTAGTTAGGTGGTGTAGTGGTTAGTTAGGTGGTGTAGTGGTTAGTATGATGGTGAAGTGGTTAGTATGGTGGTGTATTGGTTAGTATGGTGGTGTAGTGGTTAGTACGGTGGTGTAGGGGTTAGTATGATGGTGAAGTGGTTAGTATGGTGGTGTATTGGTTAGTACGGTGGTGTAGTGGTTAGTACGGTGGTGTAGTGGTCAGTAAGGTGGTGTAGTGGTTAGTACGGTGGTGTAGTGGTTAGTATGGTGGTGTAGTGGTTAGTTAGGTGGTGTAGTGGTTAGTACGGTGGTGTAGTGGTTAGTACGGTGGTGTAGTGGTTAGTTAGGTGGTGTAGTGGTTAGTACGGTGGTGTAGTGGTTAGTACGGTGGTGTAGTGGTTAGTTAGGTGGTGTAGTGGTTAGTACGGTGGAGCATGTTAGGATCCTCACTCTAAACTGAACATAGGTGTGAGTGTGTGTGAGTATGTGTTGGCCATGTGATGGATTGGCATCCTGTCCACGGTGTACCCCACCTTCACCCAATGACACTGGGATTGGCTCCAGTCCCCCGTGACTTCATCTAGTGGGATAAAGTGGAAGATGATGAATGGATTATTTCTTTGTACGCGCCTTTAACAACAGATGTTGTCACAAAACAGCTTTACAGAAACATCCAAGTCCAACACCTCCAGTAAGAGCAACCAGGAAAACTTCCCTCAGATTCAGAGGAGGAACCTCGAGAGGAACCAGACCCATCCTCCTCTGGTCCACGATTACAATAAAGAAACAACTTTTCTTCATCACCAGAACTCCTCAAATGAGCAGAAGAAAATGCTAAATGCTAAATTCAGAGATAGGACTGCTGTGTTCTTGATGATGTTGTTTGAAAGCTGAGGTAGGAGTTACACGAACGCCGCTAGCTTGATTGAAATAATTAGCCTGTAAATCAGCGGATAGCAGCCAGGATGGATGGCGCCGCAGGGATTCCCAGTGGCTGTAAGGATATATTAGCATGAGGCATGCTGGGTGTGCTGGGAAGTGAGATTTTGTCTGTTACCAGAACTAAACCACGCTGGAGAATCTGCTCCACAGATAACAAGCAGGAAAACCAGTAGCTGCTCAGCGGGCAGGCCTGGATCCACCGACTAGACAGGCTTTATTATGTTGGAAGTGAAATGATCTCATTGTCTCTGGCTGTTTGATAGAGCGCCCAGTTGGCTCACCCTGTCTCCGCTGGAGGCTATCTCAGATAGACCCGTTTAATCAGACTCCTGGAGCGACACCCACTCTTCTGCGCTGAAAAAGAAAATCACAAAGTCCTGCTTTTGTTGAACGGAAGAGTTCACCTCGGATAGGCGCGATAGCTCATGACTGCGCTTGTGAGTCTGAGAGTGTGAGTCTGAGAGTGTGAGTCTGAGAGTGTGCTGGCATGGCACTCCGGGAGTGCAGGAAGATGTTTTAAAGGCCCATATACTGGACCTCATATACTGGGAGCAAAGCTGCAAACATGGTCATGCAGACCGAGTTTGGGGAAGTAATTACTGTAAGTTATGTATTTTACTTGGGTAATACTAACATGAGCTTCTACACCAACACTGTAGCTGCACCACCCAAATCCACCCAACCAGCATCAACGTCCTGTAGTGATGAGCTTTCTTAGAGCCAGTTGAACCAGTGAATTTGAAAAAACTAATTCATTGTCAAAACACCCCACATTGGCGCCACCTGCTGGACAAATGAGTGTATTTATGTTTTGAAGTTTCTGTGTATTTTCACTCTCATCATAAAATGTTTGGTTCTTTATCGCACCAACGTCAACACTTACCTGAAAGGCTTCAGGGCTTGATCTGCTGGATTGCACTGGACAGGGACAGTGGTGACAATAGTTTAGGTAAGGGGAGGTAAAGAAACCTTGGAAGATAGTCTACTGGATTTTATCAGACAGGTGGACAATCATGAAGGTAGGGGGAGCTACAGGAACTTCAATGTTTAACAGTCATGAAGGTAAAGGGAGCTACAGGAACCTCTGGGTTTGGCCTGCTGGATTTCACTTACCAACTGGACAGTCATGTCTGTAGGGGGAGCTACAGGAACCTCAAGGTTCAACAAACATGAAGGTAGGGGGAGCTATGGGAACACTAGGGTTTGGTCTGATGGATTATCTTCGAGTTGAGTAATCTTGAAGGTAAAGGAAGCTACAGGAACCTCTGGGTTTGGTCTGCTGGATTTCACTAACCAAGTGGGCAGTCGTGTCAGTAGGGGGAGCTACAGGAACCTCAGGGTTTGGTCTGCTGGATTTTCCTGGACAGATGAAGAATAGTTAAGGTAATCAAAGTCAAAAAGAAGTCATCACTAACGTCACTGAGATCTGTTGTAAACAGTCCTACTCTGCTGTGGTCTAGAGTCAGACTTCTCCAGTTTAAAGACCCAGAATGCCCCTGTTTGGAGCTAGGAAGGCAGCTAAAGCTAGTGTTATGGCTCTGCTATTTAATTTTTGTTAGTTTAGCGCCCCCTACGGGGTGAACAGAGAAAAGCCCAGAAGTTAGAGAACAGGAAGTAGTTGTAGCACAGCTCATTGGACTGCGAAACTACAATCTGCTGAATCGCTTTGGGTTAGCCCTCAAATAGACGTTCCCTGTACGTAAGCGTGGTTTATTGATATCTTTCTTTAGTTTATAAGATTCATTCTGAGAGATTGTGGATGATGTGGATTTGTTTGTTTTTATAAACGTACACTTCCTGCCTCGTGTTAGGCTAGTGCTGTTTGTTGTGGTGGTCAGATGCAGTATAATAGTGTAGATTGTAATTGTTAGTAAGTATATTGATCGTGTTTATGTATGATGTATGACTTATACATCTTACTTACGTCTTACTTACAATTTTTCTATATAATATTTGTATTTTCAGTTTCACACTGTCTGTAGAATTAAATTAACTGAACATCACTTCATGGTTCCAGGAGTCGTTGTATGGAGGTGTTTCATTTACTGGATAGCTGAAGGCCAGTACAGCTAGGAGGCCATCGTCTTGCGGCCCTGTAAAGTAGTATCTGCCTTCAAATTACAATGGAGAAATGAAATTTCTCAAACAGTAGAAATGAGGACGACAGGTAGCTTCCTGGCTTGACTCAGGCTTGTCTGGCTAAAACCCTGCCTCTGGTATTTATTTCATGCTGAACTTTAAAGCTTAGTCTGCTCGATTTTACTGGACTGTTGGAATGTTTGAAGGTAGGGGCAGCTACAGGAGCTTCAGAGTTTGGTCTGCTGGACTTTCCTTGACAACTGAACAGTCATGAAGGTTGGAGGAGCCAAAGGAACATCAGGTTGAACAATTGAAGTTGAAGAGCAGTTGAACAATTGTAAAGGTAGGGGAAGTTACAGGAACTTTAAAGCTTGATCTGCTGGATTTTCCTGGACAGTTGAAACGTTTGTAAAGGTAGGGGTGGCTACAAGAACTTCAGAGTTCGGTCTGCTAGATTTTCCTGGACAAGTTTGGAGAAGCCAAAGGAACATCAAGGCTTGGTTTGTTGGATCAAACTGAATGGTTGAACAATAGTGAAGTTAAAAGGAAGCTACAAGAATTTTAGGGCGACGTCTGATGGATTATATTGAGCAGTTGAACAATCATAAAGGTAGAGGGAGCTACAGCTCCTTTATTGCTTGATCTGCTGGATTTTACTGGACTGTTGGAATGTTTGTGAAGGTAGGGGCAGCTACAGGAACCTCAGTGTTTGGTCTCCTGGATTTTCTATGACAACTGAAAGATGTGAAGGTTGGAGGAGCCAAGGAACATCAGGACTTGGTTTGCTGGATTATACTGAGCAGTTAAACAATCGTAAAGGTAGGGGGAGCTTAAGGAACATCAAGACTTGGTCTGTTGGATTTTACAAGACATTTGAACAATCATCAAGTTAGGGGGAGCTACAGCTCCTTTAAAGCTTGATCTGCTGGATTTTACTGGACTGTTGGTATGTTTGTGAAGGTAGGGGCAGATACAGGAGCCTCAGAGTTTGGTGTGCTGGATGTTCCTGGACTGCTGAACAGTCGTGAAGGTTGGAGGAGCCAAAGGAACACCAAGGCCTGGTTTGTTGGATCAAACTGAATGGTTGAACAATAGTGAAGGTAAGGGGAGCTGCAAGAATTTTAGGGCTACGTCTGCTGGATTTTCCTGGACAGTTGAAATTTTTGTAAAGGTATGGGGAGCTTAAGGAACATCAAGACTTGGTCTGTTGGATTTTACCAGACATTTGAGCAACCATAAAGGTAGAGGGAGCTACAGCTCCTTTAATGCTTTATCTGCTGGATTTTACTGGACTGTTGGAATGTTTGTGAAGGTAGGGGCAGCTCCAGGAACCTCAGAGTTTGGTCTGCTGGATTTTCCTAGACAACTGAACAGTCGTGAAGGTTGGAGAAGCCAAAGGAACATCAGGACTTGGTTTGCTGGATTATACTGAGCAGTTAAACAATCGTAAAGGTAGGGGGAGCTTAAGGAACATCAAGACTTGGTCTGTTGGATTTTACAAGACATTTGAACAATCATCAAGTTAGGGGGAGCTACAGCTCCTTTAAAGCTTGATCTGCTGGATTTTACTGGACTGTTGGAATGTTTGTGAATGTAGGGGCAGATACAGGAGCCTCAGAGTTTGGTCTGCTGGATTTTCCTGGTCTGCTGAACCATTGCGAATGTAGGGGGAGCTACAGGAACATCGGGGCTTGGTTTTATGGGTGTTAGCAGACAGTTAAACAACTGTGAAGGTAGGGGGAGCTGCAGCACCTTCAGCAAACCCAGCTCCTGTGTCCCTGAGGTGATGACCGTTTGGAATGTATGTCCCCGGAAGGCAGAAAGTCATTATTGCGTGTGTTATGGGGTTGTGTTGTGAAGGTGTACGGGGGGGGATGTTGTCCTCTGCTATCTCATATCAACAGTGTGTGTGTGTAAGTAGGAGAGGGTGGAGGTGTCGGAGTGTGTGATGTATAGTTGATATGAGGAGCGTGAGTGGGCTCTCCGATCGCAGCCAGGCGCTCAGGGATGAAGCAGGCGAGGTGAGAAAATCATCCTCATCCTCACCTTCACACATGCAATTTATTTCTCTCTCTCCACTCCCTCCCTCGCTCACTCCCTCGCTCACTCCCTCGCTCACTCCCTCGCTCACTCCCTCCGCCCTCTGAGTGATGACATGGAGCTTTTAATACGCCTGCCCTTTCCCCGTCCACGCCCTGTCATTGCTCCGGAAAGTGAGGCTCCAGGTTCCTGGTGGAAACTCTGACACCAATGTCGGTCTGGAAGTCGAGCTCGGTGTTTAAAAGGCACATGTTTACATCATACCCGGCATCAGCACGTTGCCGTCATCGTTTCGGTGTTGAACTACAACTAAAGCCAGCGGCACGCTTCCAACAAGAGTCCGTTCATTATTTTTGGTTAAAACGAGTCCTAATCACTGCTTTGATCTTTCTCAGACTTCTCCTGACTGTAATTGGATCTAATCATTAATATATTGTTCATTCAGAGATGTTGCCCCTGACTGTGATTGGTTCTAATTACATCATTCATTCCTAGACCTCCCCTCAACTGTGATTGGTTTTAATCACATCATACACTCTGAGTCCACCTCATGACTACAATTGGTTCTAATCACCGCATGATTCATTCTGAGACTTCTCCCTAGCTGTGATTCGTTCTAATTGTGATTGGTTCTCATTCATTCTGAGACTTCCCCCTGACTGTGATTGGTTCTATTTCCATCATTCATTCCTAGACCTCCCCTTAACTGTGATTGGTTCTAATCACCGTATAATTCATTCTGAGACTTCACCTAAACTGTGACTGGTTCTAATCACATCACACTTTCTAAAACCACCTCATGACTACGATTGGTTTTAATCACCGCATCATTCATTCTGAGACTTCCCCCTAACTGTGATTGGTTCTAATTCCATCATTCATTCCTAGACCTCCCCTTAACTGTGATTGGTTCTAATCACCGCATAATTCATTCTGAGACTTCCCCTTTACTGTGATTGGTTCTAATCACTGCGTAATTTATTTTGAGACTTCCCCCTGACTGTGATTGGTTCTAATCAATTCATCCTTCATTCTGAGACTTCCCCCTAACTGTGATTGGTTCTAATCAACACATCATTCATTCTTAACCTCCCCTTAACTGTGATTGGTTCTAATCACTAGTTTATTTTCATCTTGAGACTTCCCCCTAAATGTGATTGGTTTTAATTACATCATTCATTCTTAACTTCCCCCTAGCTGTAATTCGTTCTAATCGTGATTGGTTCTCATTCATTTCTAGATCTCCCCTTAACTGTGATTGGTTCTAATCAGCGTATAATTCATTCTGAGACTTCCCCTGACTGTGGTTGGTTCTACTTGCATCCTTCATTCCTAGACCTCCCCTTAACTGTGATTGGTTCTAATAACTGGATTATTCTTTCTGAGACCATCCCCTAACTGTGACTCTGGTTGGTTCTAATTACATGATTCATTCCTAGACCTCCCCTTAACTGTGACTGGTTCCAATTAAATCACACTTTCTGAGACCACCTCATGACTGTGATTGGTTCTAATCAATGCATCATTTATTCTGAGACTTACTTATATATTAAATAATGTTTAATTGTTAATAATGCTTATAAAAGTTGATGTGCTGTTGATGTTTTTTTGTTTCACAGTTGTTTACGAGCAGCTGCTTCTTAATGTGCGACACCATTTAAGGTGGAACAGGAAAATGTGAATAGCCTGGTCGACTCTCTAAGGTCTCTCCACCGTTGAAATGCCTCACTGAGGTTAAGGTTCTTCATCCTTGATGGCTTTTTTTTCTCAGTCTTTGATCTTCAGATGTTCTGCTATTTGTCTAGTCCTCTCCCCTCCTTCTTGAACGTGTGTGACGTTCAGCTTGTAGCCTCATCCCTTCCCCCTGGCCTACAGGCACAGGCATGGATGCCCCCTGTTGCTGATTGCCTGGAAAAGCCTTGTGTGGTTCAATCCAAGCTATCTTTTGTGGGTTTTTTTTATTTGTAGAGCCAAGGCATTTACCAACACGGTCAGCTAGCAGAGATATTCACTGAAGTTCTCAAAAACAGTTTTTTGTCCTTAAACTTATAGAATAGTCTGTGGACACTTCCCGAATAATAAGAGTTAGTTTTATTTGGTGTTGGGACAAACAGGTCCTTCCAGGCATCCACATTATTCTTCACAATGTATTCCATTCTGTCTTCTCTGTGGATTCCAGTAGCTGCCCATTGACTTCTATTGTAAGTTACTCTGGAGTCAATAGGTCTTGTATTGTTTCGTGAGTGCCGAGTCGAAATAACTGCCTGTGCTAATCAACACCACAGTGCAGATGCAGCAGATACAATTCCCTGAAGTTTATGAGACGGGAATACCCTTATGACATTCCTTATTTTTCCAATGCCGTTCCCATCACTTCGCATGCCACGCCAAGGTTTTACTAATGCCACTCCGCTCCGTGTTTTGCAGCTTATATTCTCGTGTAGAGTCTTCTCCGTGCCAGTTGGGCAGATGGATTACCCACTCACACGTCCCTGGACTATGACAGGCACGTCGGCTGTTCTCCACAAGTCTTTAGCCACCGGCCGCTCCGTTTCTGGCCGCGCTTTAGCTCTGCAGAGTTCCGGCGTCTGGGGACTCTGTGTTAGCTGAGTCTGCTCAAGCCCTGCATACAAAGTGCTCGTCTCATCTCCCTCATGTGGCCCTCAGTTAGAGTGACAAACAGAAGTAGAGGCAGGATTCAGGACCAGCTTCTGGGAAAGTTTTTGGTGATGTGCATATGATTTTTTCATTATCTGGAATCTAAAGGCACAAAATCAAGGGGCAGTCGTGGCCTGAAGGATAGGGATCCGGTCTCGATCCCTGGGGTCCCCAAGGCCAAGACTGAGGTGCCCTTGAGCAAGGCACCTAAACCCAACTGCTCCCCGGGCGCCATGGATAGGGGTGCCCACCGCTCCGTGCACGTGTGCTCACTGCCCCCTAGTGTGTGTTCACTAGTGTGTATATGTGGGTGTTTTACTACACGGATGGGTTAAATGCGGAGGTCAAATTTGAGTTCTAAATTCTAAAATTCTAAATTCTAAGTCTAACAACTCCAGAACTCCTGACGCTGATTGGTTGGGTGTACCCGTCCATTGCTTAGCTATGTTAGCCTGACAGCTCCAGTGCAAAACTAAAAGAGTGGGTGATCATGTGGTCCTAACCACATACTAACCACTACACCACTATCCTGACCACTACACCACCGTACTGACCACTACACCATCATACTAACCACTACACCACCATACTGATGACTACATCGTACTGACCACTACACCACCGTACTAACACTACATCAGCGTACTAACCACTACACCACCATACTAACCACTACACCACCGTACTAACCACTACACCACCGTACTAACCACTACACCACCATACTAACCACTACACCACCGTACTGACCACTACACCACCATACTAACCACTACACCACTATCCTGACCACTACACCACCATACTAACCACTACACCACCATACTAACCACTACACCACCATACTGACCACTACACCACCATACTAACCACTACACCACCATACTAACCACTACACCACCGTACTAACCACTACACCACCGTACTAACCACTACACCACTATCCTGACCACTACACCACCATACTAACCACTACACCACTATCCTGACCACTACACCACCATACTAACCATTACACCACCATACTAACCACTATACCACCAGACTAACCACTACACCAGCGTACTGGTGCTAAAGCCGGAAGCGTAGCCAGACGAAGTCCTTATTCACAAAACGAGTGTGAGTTATATTCCAAATGTGAGTAGACGATCATCACACTGCTGATGACCTAGTGGACAGTCACTCCCCCCCTTGTGTAATGTGACTGTGATGAATTTCCAAGCGGTCACCAGATGTTGCAGGACATGATGTAAATTAGATTTTTTCACTGAACTGATGCCGGAATGCTGTCCAGCCTCCTGTCCGGATGCTTTGGGCAGCGGTTTGGAGCAGGTTCCTGCTGAGCGTTGATTTGTTTTGAGCGGGTTCCAGCCGGATCATTACGCATGCAGGTGCTGGTTCTGATGTCTGCCGTGATTTCCTCCTCCTTTATTCGGGCGTATAAGCCGGTGAGGCTGATATCGATCAGCTTAAATGTGATTTAGCTCCTCCGAGTCACTCATACAGGCTCGTTAAGGTGTGGAGGAAGAGCAGGGCTTTAACTGAGCAAGGTTTCGGTCATCTTCTCGCGTGAACAGGTTCATCATCATTGCAGGCAGGACTAGGACTGTGTATTTGTAAGATCCTGGTAATACAATATGTATCGTGATACAGCGCTCACGATTCAATGTATTGCGATACTGCAAGTCCTACTATTAAAACTCTCCACTGTATGAACAGGTTTATCAA
>CM038716.1:14585273-14610273 GCA_021613375.1 Megaleporinus macrocephalus
AGTCGTGTAGTGTGAAGCAGGCATCAAAGTGATGATTGTTCAAATGATGGACAGAGAGAACAGACAAATGGTGGACAGTTGAAAACGTGGGCTGGGTAGAAAGTCGAAAGTGGAAAACGATGTTGGGTTTAGAGTAAGAAGAAGGTGGATTATAGTGTCTGGATTTGGAGGAGATGAATGAAGACCAGATTACAGTAAGTGGTGGACAGATGGTGGTGATTGGGCGTGCGCTGGATGATTACACCAGCTGGAGAGCTGGTTGGGTGGGCTGGGTTTACAGTAGAGCAAATGATGGCCAGATTAAAGTGGGCGATGGCCAGGTTTGGAGGGGCAGTGGCTGGGATCAGAGTGGACGAAGTTGAGGATTAGTGTTGATGGTGGGATGTTAAAGCAGGCAGTAAACTCTTGGTCTCAGAGAAGTTTGTGGGTCTACTAGGGTGGGATGAATTCCCAGATCAGAAGATCAGCAGGTTGGGTACAGTGTGAACTGATGATGGCCAGATTAAAGCAGGTGATCAGCAGGTTGGGGTGGGCAGTGTTTGAGTATCCAGAAGATTGTGGGCTTGAGAGTTGGTCAGCACATTTGAGTGGGTGGTGATTGGTGTGGACCGGATGATTGATAGCCAGGTTAGGGTAGCGCTGAGCTTTTCAGAGTGGACAGGGGGCAGCAGTGGCTTGTATTGTGTGAATGAATGAGGGCCATATTAGCAAAGTTCAGGTGAGCAGTGGCTGGACCTTTGTTGGATGGCCAATTCAGAGGTGAATGGTTTATGGGGGCCGTCGACTGGGTTTAAAGTGGCCAGAGTCGTATTCCAACTGGGGTGGCCTGTGATTGGGCTCAGATTTGATGAATGGTGGCCAGATTACAGCATCTGGAGAGCTGCTAGTGATTGGATTTACAGTGGACAATTGATGGCCATGATTAGTGAGGTGTTCACAGTCGCTGGGATGGACTGGATAAATGACGGCCATGCTGGAGTGGGAGGTGACAAGGTTAGGACTGGGTTGGATGAATTGAGTGGACGAATGACAGTCAGATTAGATCACGCAAGGTGCTGAAGTGGCAGTTGGCGGGTTGCCCACTTTAAAGCCAGCTGGGGGACGGGGGGTGGGCAGTGACTGGTATGGGCTGGATGAATGATGGTCCGATCAGAGTGAGCGGTGTGAGAAACACGGTACCATGTTAGGGTCTACAGCGTCTGGGCTTCAGGGGTGAGCGACGGCTGCCGCTCCCGTCTGAAGCAGTGGGGACGGGAAGTCCTCTGGGGCTCCAGCTTGAGCGGGAGCTGTCAACTTCCCCTAAGCCTCTCGTTCTCATTGGCTGTGTTGACACGTCTTTCCTCTTCTCATTAGTGTCTCAGCCTCTCTTGCTGAGGACTCTCTCACTTTCTCACTCTCTGTCTTCTCAGGTCTACGTCTCTCTATCTCCGCTGTCTTTTTTCTCCATATGCCTGCTCTCTCTATCCCTGTCCCCCTCTGTCTTCCCCCTTCTCTCTCTCTCTCTCTCTCTCTCTTCCCCCGTCTCTTGCCTTCCCCCAGGCGAGGCCTCGGGCATCCAGCACACACATCCGTCACCGCGGCGAGCTCGCTGTCAGGCGGAGAGAGAGAGGGAGAGATTGGCTAGCGGTTGTTTAGAGGCTGTGTCGATCGAGCGGACAGGCCCTGGTGAAAAGCCTCGTTAGTCAGCAGCAAAGCGATGGGAGGATGGCAGACGGAGGGAGATTGAGGGGGAAGGAGGGCCAGAATCGAGTGGTAACATTTACACGATCAGCTCTGTGGTTAGCCTCAAACATGATGGAGCGCGCTATCATTCCACTGGACTTCAAACGGCATGTAATCCAGTTGCTGGAGAAGAATATCTACCGCTACATTCATCTTAAATTCATGAACGAGTTTTGCTCTCTTTGAAGGCCTTTGTGCTTCTCCCTCGTTCTCCGTCTGTTTCTTTCTTGGCGTCTGTCAGTCTGCCGAGCCGACGCTGTAGGCGGAGTCTGGTTTATGAGCTGGAGAGGCTTTGTTTGATATCTACTTGCTTACTTCATGTCAGTCGAGCAGTTCTTCAGAACGTTACCGTGTAAACAGTCAGTGGTTTGATGTGAAGTGTGAGTCAGAGCTGTTCACAGTGGTTCTGATAGTAACCAGACGTCTAAGAAGTTTAATGCCTCGAAACGCTCCGTCTTAAAAGGGTGCTTCATTAAAAGATTATGAATTCATAGACGCTAATGGCTGAGAGTCTGTCTCAAAACATAGTGACCTGTGTATGTACTCACTGACTCTGGATCAGCTGTGTACATATCACTGACCCTGGATCAGCTGTGTACATATCACTGACCCTGGATCAGCTGTGTATCACTGACTCTAGATCAGCTGTGTACATATCACTGACTTTAGATCAGCTGTGTATCACTGACTCTAGATCAGCTGTGTACGTATCACTGACTCTGGATCAGCTGTGTACTTATCACTGACTCTGGATCAGCTGTGTATGTACTCACTGACTTTAGATCAGCTGTGTATGTACTCACTGACTCTGGATTAGCTGTGTATGTACTCACTGACTCTGGATCAGCTGTGTAAGTACTCACTGACTCTGGATCAGCTGTGTAAGTACTCACTGACTCTGGATCAGCTGTGTATGTACTCACTGACTCTGGATTAGCTGTGTATGTACTCACTGACTCTGGATCAGCTGTGTAAGTACTCACTGACTCTGTATCAGCTGTGTAAGTACTCACTGACTCTGGATCAGCTGTGTAAGTACTCACTGACTCTGGATCAGCTGTGTATGTACTCACTGACTCTGGATTAGCTGTGTATGTACTCACTGACTCTGGATCAGCTGTGTAAGTACTCACTGACTCTGGATCAGCTGTGTAAGTACTCACTGACTCTGGATCAGCTGTGTAAGTACTCACTGACTCTGGATCAGCTGTGTAAGTACTCACTGACTCTGGATCAGCTGTGTATGTACTCACTGACTCTGGATCAGCTGTGTAAGTACTCACTGACTCTGGATCAGCTGTGTATGTACTCACTGACTCTGGATCAGCTGTGTAAGTACTCACTGACTCTGGATCAGCTATGTATGTACTCACTGACTCTGGATCAGCTGTGTAAGTACTCACTGACTGTATCAGCTGTGTATGTACTCACTGACTCTGTATCAGCTGTGTATGTACTCACTGACTCTGGATTAGCTGTGTATGTACTCACTGACTCTGGATCAGCTGTGTATGTACTCACTGACTCTGGATCAGCTTTGTATGTACTCACTGACTCTGGATCAGCTGTGTATGTATTCACTCACTCTGGATCAGCTGTGTATGTACTCACTGACTCTAGATCAGCTGTGTAAGTACTCACTGACACTGGATCAGCTGTGTAAGTACTCACTGACTCTGTATCAGCTGTGTATGTGCTCACTGACTCTGGATCAGCTGTGTGTGTACTCACTGACTCTGGATTAGCTGTGTATGTACTCACTGACTCTGAATCAGCTGTGTATGTACTCACTGACTCTGGATTAGCTGTGTATGTACTCACTGACTCTGGATCAGCTGTGTAAGTACTCACTGACTCTGGATCAGCTGTGTAAGTACTCACTGACTCTGGATCAGCTGTGTAAGTACTCACTGACTCTGGATCAGCTGTGTATGTACTCACTGACTCTGGATCAGCTGTGTAAGTACTCACTGACTCTGGATCAGCTGTGTATGTACTCACTGACTCTGGATCAGCTGTGTAAGTACTCACTGACTCTGGATCAGCTGTGTAAGTACTCACTGACTCTGGATCAGCTGTGTAAGTACTCACTGACTGTATCAGCTGTGTATGTACTCACTGACTCTGTATCAGCTGTGTATGTACTCACTGACTCTGGATCAGCTGTGTATGTACTTACTGACTCTAGATCAGCTGTGTAAGTAGCAGCGTTCTGTCCTGATCTCTCCTCATTAGACAGATTACTGAGACGGGGGTCACGGTTTGTTCCCGCCCCCTGCATGTGAGCGGTGTTTACTGACCTCAGCTGCAGCATTTCAGCTCCATGGGTTCTCCTCTAGTGGGTTTCACTGCAGTGTTGATGGTTTTTGCTCTCAGCTATCTACAACCAGCTTACACTACCACTCATATCTGGTTATCTAGAACCTGTTCACAGTACCACTCATTCACACACAGTTCTCTAGAACCTGCGTACACTGCCACTTATTTTCAAGCTCAGCTATCTAGAGCCTCTTTACACTGCCAGCTATATTCACACTCTGCTATCTAGAACCTGCTTACATCACCACTGATATTCACATTCAGCTTTCTAGAACCTGCTTATACTGCCAGTTATATTTACACTTAGCTTTCTAGAACCTCCTTGCACTGCCACACATTCACACTCATCTATTTAGAACCTTCACATTCAGTTATCTAGAATCTCATTGCACTGCCACCTTTTTCACACTTGGCTATCTAGAGCCTGCTTACACCACTACTGATATTCACATTCAGCTTTCTAGAACATGCTTATACTGCCACTTACATTCACACTCAGTTATCTAGAACCTGCTTACACTGCCACTCATATTAACACTCAGCTATATAGAAACTTCTTACACTACTGCTCATATTCACACTCAGCTTTCTAGAACCTGCTGACACTACCACTCATTCACACCCAGTTATCTAGAACACTAAAGTTCAGTGTTGATGCTCTGGAGGAGTGAAGTAGGCAGGAGTTTGGAGGCGCTGCAGTCAGATGGTTTTCGGTCACTGTTGATCTACTGTGTCTGGTTTGTGACCTGGTTGTGAACTGGGATTGAAAACGTTCTATATCATAAACAAGGAAAATACATTCTGAGGAACGTCTGCAGCTCACAGTAACCAATGATCTGGACTCTGGACTGAGATTGAACAAACAGAAATTCTAACAAACGGGGAACCATGTGTGGAAAGATGCCACAGACGGTTCTTTAGAGAGCCACTACTGAGTCTTTAAGGACCCGTTCTTGTAAATGACGTTTGGAGAGCTTGAAGAACCTTTTGAAGGTTCTGTAGTCTGGGTGTTTGGTTGTTGTTGGTTTGTAGAAGAACATCAGATATCACGTCTCTGTTTATTACAGATCTAGATTACAGTCTACAGATTGGTGGCGAGCGGTCAGTAGTGGTTGACATTACTAAATCCTGTTGGTGCATTCATCATGATCTAAAGATCAGCTGTCGTGTTGATGGTTCTTCACATCCTTCTACACATCTCAGTGCAAGAATGGTTCTCCAGTAAACTGTGGATTGAAAGGTTAGCTGCGGGTCTAGAGATGAGGGCTCAGTATTGGTGGACGTTGTCGGCTGGTTTGTACGGTACACATGTAAACGTTGTGAACTGAGTAAACTTGGCAACCCCTGAAGCAGCAACTGGACTGATGATCTCACGCACCGTCCTAACACCCACCTCCTTCTGTCTCTCCTCCCAGGTGTTACGTGGACGACAAGGTCTCCAAAGTGGCCTGGCTCAACCGCTCCAACATCATCTTTGCGGGCGAGGACAAGTGGTCCCTGGACCCTCGCGTGGACCTGGTGACCAAGGGCCAGCTGGAGTACAGCCTGCGCATCCAGAAAGTGGACGTGTACGACGAGGGGCCGTACACCTGCTCCATCCAGACCAAGCAGCAGTCCAAGACCTCCCAGGTCTACCTCATCGTCCAAGGTGAGCCTAGCGAGTCGGAGAGCGGAGTGATTGACAACCCGTCAGCACCCTGACGGCTCCTCATCCGTTATCAAGCGGCTGTTGTCGTTCCCGGCGCTGCGGTCTTAATGCGCCTCTGACAAGGACTCCGTCATACGCCGCCGAGGACTGGCTTCCCCGGCCTGTCAGACAGACGCACGTTTAAATATGCATTGTGGGTAAAGGGGATTGAGCGGCGAGGTTCAGGCGGCGGATAAGAGCCGGTTTATTGTAACGTCTTATGACAAGTTAAGCCGGAGTGGCGTTCTGACGCGAGAGGCGTTGCCGTGATACGCCGGGTAAATGTTTTAGGTGTCAGTCTTCAGATATGACGGAGGGGATTTCTGATGTGCTGGTGAGATATCGTGAGTGTGCGCTATTAAGCCGCTCAGAGCGTTCGGAATTACACGCTTCTCGGTGGTCCGTCAGCTGGAGCGAGTAGGAGCGGATACGGAGCGGATGTGCGTGAAGTATTGCAGCTGTTGCTTGTTTTTGTTTATCCTCTAATTATCTCGTCAGAGTCCAAAGACCACACGGATTATGGTGTTCCGTACTCCTCTGCTGACTTCAGCACCTCGGCTAGATGTTCCTGGTTGTAGAGGTGGATGGGCGCTGTGTAGGTTTCTAGAGCTTTCCTGGGACAGCCTTCTTCTGGTCATGTATCTTGAAGGGGCTTCATTGGCGGACTCTTGATTGGTTCAGCTAAACTGACCGATCTAACAGGAGCAGCTTCTGGAAATCAACCTTCAGTTGTTTTGGCAGTCCAGGAAAATCAGCATGTTGTACACTAACCATTACACCACCGTACTGACCACTACACCACCATACTAACCACTACACCACCATACTAACCACTACACCACCGTACTGACCACTACACCACCGTACTAACCACTACACCACCGTACTAACCACTACACCACCATACTAACCACTACACCACCATACTAACCACTACACCACCGTACTAACCACTACACCACCGTACTAACCACTACACCACCGTACTAACCACTACACCACCATACTAACCACTACACCACCGTACTAACCACTACACCACCGTACTAACCACTACACCATCATACTGACCACTACACCACCGTGCCGCCTATTAGAATACTTATAGTATATCATTTTCAACACATATCCAGGACAGCCCGAGCGCAGAGCTACAGAACTTTTTCCGGTAACTTGGTGTTTGTAAGTCCGGCCCGGTTCTGAGTTGGTTGAAGCGCTCCAGGAAGACGGGATTAGCAAACTAATGTCTTGTATCTCAAACACATCTACTCCTGCAACGAGCTGCTAATAGGCTGCGGCTAACACCGCAGTCAATACCGCTAAGCAGCAGGAAGAATCCATAAGAACAATTTGTGCTCTTGTACTGGAATCCATAGAGTCAGTGAACACATTAGCTGTTCATTCCTATTGTGTTAACCGCTAACGGCGAGCCGTCCTAATTGGCCAGCATTCGTTTCACACCGGTTAGGGCCGCCTTCATACGGCCGCAAGTCTCTCACTTTCCGAGAGAAACAAACAGCACGTATTAAAGAACCCGGTTCCACCCGGTGCCGTCTTCTTCATCAGCCCTCGTCTGTTAGAGCAGGAGCTGCCGTGAAGTTTAAGTGGAGCTGAAGACTTAGCGAGACCTGCTGTCTGCCCCTGGACGCCGTCTCCCGCTCTTTTCTTGGTTTGCGGTTTGCGGTTGGTGGTGTCTGTTGGTGGCGTCTGCTCCGTTTGAAGTGTTTTTGGCAAAGCTCAGGTAAGATTTATGCCCAGCGCCTCCGGGGAGGGTGAGGAGTGCCCGTTCTCATTTCCTACGCAGGAACGTGTTCATTACTCTCTTGTGTTGTATTGTACAAGTTTTCTTTTTTTTTTTTTTTTTTCAAAACCATAAATCTTTATACAATTAGGAGTGATACTGTTGGACTTGCAAATTTCCCGGGAGATTAATGCCAGCGGTATTGGCATGGCTGCGAAGCGTGAAATAAAGGATGTATAGCGACCGTACAAACGGAGCGCTTGACAAAACGAAGAGCATGCAAACGCTATTCATCTTCAGAGACAAACTAATAGTGAGTTCAGCGTTATTCCTCTCGCTGTGCGGTTTATTATGGGAAGTGAATAAAGGAGAGGAACCTTCAGGAGGTCCACTCACACAGCTTGGTGGCGCTATAATACTGTAGGGTCTGTGTGCACACGGAAAACATAGCATTTTGAAATGAATGCTCTTTTATTGAACATAGACTCAGCACTACTGAATGGCCGGGATCATAGAGCTACACACCTTTACATGATGGTAGGCACCAACACTGGCATCAGCTAGCAATGTAACCTTGCCACCTGGGCATCTATGTCCGGTAGTGCTACCTATCTCACCCCTTTCATAAGAGCCATCTCACCAACGTGCAGAGTCTGAGCAGAGTCCCTGGGGCGCAAGGGACCATGCAGCCTGTAGAGTAACAATCGGAAATAACCAGAGAGTGTTGAGGCCTCCTCTCCAGGCCAGCTTGGGTGTTTAGCTCGCCCACAGGGCTGCCTTATGTTCAGGGTGTGTTTCTTGTAGCGTGCTGGTGTCAGTTTTTGTTTATTTTTTTTATTTTGTTGATATTTTTCTGTGCCAGCTTAATATTATTTGTGGAATTGCATTTATCTTTAAGACTCACTTATGAGTCAATGCTTCAATTCCCCATAACTACACAACCTACACATTAGTTACTGACTAATACCAGTACTGAACTATACATTCCTAATAGTAAATTTTAACTCCTAGTAGTTACTAAACAATTTATAGTAGATACTAAATACCTACCCATCTCATCCTTTTCACAAGAGCCGTCTCAGCAACCGTGCAGAGTCTGAGCAGAGTCCCTGGGGCACAGGAGACCATGCAGCCTGTAGAGTAACAACCAGAAATAAAGATCAGCACTGCATATTCCACTCTTCCAGTAAACACACATGCACTGTTGGCATTCGCTTTTGGAATCCCACTGGACCACGTCCTTCTCCCCAGGGTGCCATACCAGAGAGACTGAGTGCTGAGTCCTCCTCCCCAGGCCTGCTTGGATGTCTAGCTCGCCCATCAGGCCGCCTTATGTTCAGGGTATGTTCCTTCTAGCGTGTTGAAGTCAGTTTTTGTTTATTTCTTTTGTTTTGGGGGGATTTTTCTGTGCCAGCTTAGTATTATTTGTGGAATTGCATTTATCTATCACCCAGTCTGAGGGCAGGATTGTGAGTCCATGCTTTAATTTCTCATAACTACACAACGTACACATTAGTTACTGACTAATACCAGTACTGAACTATACATTCCTAATAGTAAATTTTAACTCCTAGTAGTTACTAAACAATTTATAGTAGATACTAAATACCTACCCATCTCATCCTTTTCACAAGAGCCGTCTCAGCAACCGTGCAGAGTCTGAGCAGAGTCCCTGGGGCACAAGAGACCATGCAGCCTGTAGAGTAACAACCAGAAATAAAGATCAGCACTGCATATAGAACTTTTCCACTCTTCCAGTAAACACACAGGGTGCCACACCAGAGAGACTGAGTGCCGAGTCCTCCCCCTCAGGCCTGGTAGCTCACGGCAACACTGGCCGCGCTACTCTGCAGCAGCTGCACCTCCTCAGTCGCTCTCTGGGCTGCTGCCCGTGTACACAGGAGCTCAGCGGAAGGCTGTGATAGACACTGGCGGCCTCACCACTGTCCATTCAAGCCAAGAAACCTTCAGAAACCTTTTATATTTCTAACAGATTTTAGGAGAGCATGAAAGCAAGGAGTGGACGGGATGCCTAATCTTTAGAGCCTGAAGAGCCAGAGCAGGTTTACAGCTGGTGTGAGCGGAGGTCAGGGTGGCGGTGCGGTGCATGGGAGTGTTTCTGAGTGTGGGAATCACCAGGAGCTCAGCTAGATGTTTGTCCACACTGTTTTTTCCATGCACTGAGTTTCACGGGCGAGTGTAGCAAACCATGTGGGTTCTCTGCAGGGTTTTACGAGAGACTGCAGCTCAGCGGCTTTGTCTTTTCCACACCTCAGAGGAGCTGCTGCTTTACCAGTAAGTGTTGCCCACCATGCTGCTTGGGTGTCTAGCTCGCCCACCGGGCCGCCTTATGTTCAGGGTGTGTTCCTTCTAGCGTGCTGGAGTCAGTTCGGTTTATTTCTTTTGTTTGGGGAGTATTTTTCTGTGCCAGCTCAGTATTATTATTTATTATTTATTTATTATTTCCTTATTATTAGTGGAATTGCGTTTGCCTTTAAGACCCACTCTCAGGGCACGACCATGAGTCCATGCTTCAATTCCCCATAACCACAAAACATACTCATTAGTTACTGACTAATACTAGTACTGAATTATTCATTTCTAATGGAGTATTTTACTTCCTACTAGTTACTAAACAATTATGATACTGAATATGTCATAGCACATACTCCATAATGCATAGTAGTTACTGAATAATGTATAAAAGATGCAAAATATTTCACAGTAGGTACTGAATAATCCATTATATATACTAAATACTACTTGGTAAGTACTGATAAATCCATAGTAGACACTGAACAAATCATAATAGTTGAAATGAAATGGAATAATCTTTACGGAATATTTTATAGAAGATACAAAATTGATAGTAGTTACTAAATACAACATATTAAGTACTGAATTATCCATAGTAGCTACTAAGTACTACACAGTAAATATTGAATAATTTTTAAAAGATACTAAATCATTCATAGTAGATACTGAATATCCCATAATAGATACAAAATGCAATATAGAAAATACTAAATAAACTCTGGGTTACTAAATACTACATAGTAATAATTGAATCATCACAGTAGCTTTGAAATACTACACAGTAAATATTAACCAGTCCTTATTAACTAGTAGTTATACTGAATAAAACATAGTACTTACTATTTGGTGTAGTAATTACGGAATAATCAATAGTACATACTAAATACTACACAGTAAATACTTAGTAATCCATAGTAGTTCCTAAAATACTACAGAATAAATATTAAATAATTCATAGTAGTTACTACATACTATATGGTTAATAAAGAATCATTCATAGCTGATACTGGAGAGTTCATAGTAGAGACTAAATAAATACATATTAATATTATTAATATTTATATGTATTTATTTAATTTATGTTACATGTTAAGTACTGACTTATCCATAGTAGCTACTAAATACTATACAGTACATACTAAATAATTTATAGAAGACACAAAATAATTCATAGTAGATACTGAATATCCCATGGTAGATACAACATGCAATATAGAAAAATACTGAATAAACTATAGGAAGTACTAAATACTATATAGTAAGTATTGAATCCGTGGTAGCTTTGGTCCATAGTAGTTATAGAGAATAATTTATAGAAGATACTAATTAATTCATAGAAACTAAGTAATGTATAACACATAGTAGATACTAAATACTACATATTACATACTGAACAAAACATAGTAGTTAATGCTACATAGTGAATAGTTCACAGTATAGTTCACAGTCGTTACCATTTAGTATAGTAAACAGTAAATAATTCATAGTAATTACTGAAAAATCCATAGTAGATATTAAATACTACGCAGTAAATACTGAGTAACCAGTAGTAGTTGCTAAATACTACATACATATTGAATAATTTATAGTCGTTACTAAATGTTATATGATTAATAAAGAATAATTCATAGCTGATACTAACGAATTCACAGTATACACTAAATAAGTCTTAGTAGCCACTGAATATTTAATTGGAAATACTGAATAATTATTAGTGTTTACTAAATAATAAGGTTAAAAATAAGATTCTGTTTAAGAAGTTGAATATATGACCATATTAATATTAATTACAGTTTGTAAATCTGAGGCCAAAAGCTTTTATTGTTATGAATTTCTGTTTATGGTTCAGATAAAAGTTTAGTCGATATGAACAGATATTTAATTAAATGTAGGTTAATGACAGCGCAAGCATCGTTTACAATGTCCCTGGAAACCGCCAGCGTTTGAGAGGTTGGACGTAAATGCTGCTCCACCTGCAGTACCTGTGGATCTCCAGTGTCTGGATATGATTCTGATACTCTGGATGTCTGAGAGGAGCAGGTATGAACAGGGTGTTGGAGGACTTGTGGGTGTCGTAGCCAGGTTACTGAGCTTGGCTGAGTTTTTTTTTTGTCGTGCTTCGGTCTCCAGGTGTGGACGAGTGTACGCCGTGCCAGCTTGTCTTCTCCAGTCCAGACACTGTTCTCTTGTTTCAGGACAGCTTCCCCTGTTAGTTCCTGGCTCGTTCCTCTCCTCCTTCCAACAAACAGAGAGACCGGCTGGTCTTTTCAGTCCAGGTGTTTCTGTGGCCGAACCAGGGAGCTCATCCAAAGTGTGAAATACAGGGAGCCCCAGGGGGTCCTGAGGGGTCCAGGACCAACTAATTAACCTCTGATACCATCTGTAGGTCTGAATCAAAACCCATTAAACTCATTATGACTTCATGCTGTCCATTAAGAAGAAAAACACAGATGCTCAAACACATTCAGGGAAAAGTCAACGTTACAACAGAACAGTGAGCTTCTGTCTTTGGTCATCTTAACCATCAGCAAACTGGCCCACCCACTTGGTCCTTCTTAGCCTGTATACTGTAACTACACTACAAAAGTCTAAGCTAATAGTTTAATAATCATACATACAATACAGAGGACTGTCCTTAACAAGATCTTAATCTAGAATAGCCCAAACGTATATTCCTGTGAACGGCTGTTAGCACTAATGTACTACTAGTGTCCCATAGGGGTGCTAGCAGAGATCAGCATTACTGTAGTGTAGTGATTAGTGTTTACTCATGTGATCTGAACTGAAGACTCAGTTTTAGTTTTAACCACTAAATTACTACTACAACACTACTGTGTATAAGTCCGAGACGTTATCTGATCAATAAGTGTATGTTCACCAGTAAGAAGAGCAGATCTGATTAGAACAGATGTAAATAATCAGACATACAATACAAAGTAATATGAATATGTTATTGTGAGAGAAGTAGATCAGATCTTGATCTCCAGTTTGAATAACAAAGTTTTGCCCCAGACAAAAGCACTGCTTACTGTATTAATAATGTTTGAATATTTACATAATAAGTATTTTTAAATAAATAAAAGCTTCCTGTCTGCTACGGTAGTGTTTATTTGCACATCTGAAAACCCAATTTCCCAAGAGGTTGGTGGAAAGAGTTGAACCATTTAAATTTAGATAAAAAACACATGTAGTAATTTGAAGTGACCAGTGGTAGGACAGTGGTGGGACATTAGTAGGACATTAGTAGGACAGTGGTAGTACAGTGGTAGGACAGTGGTGGGACAGTGGCAGGACAGTGACAATTCGTACCAAAGAGAAGAACTATGTTAAAACAGTAGAAGCATGTAGAGCGTCCTGTACTGCCCCGGGCGGAGGAAGGACCCTCGAGGCAGGAGGGAGGGTTCCAGCTAGAATTTAAACTTTATTCTTCACAAACCAGAAGCTGCCTCCAATGTGTGACTTCAGGCTCAACGTTTCAGTCCTTCTCAGACTTCTAGCTCATGAGTCCTTTCTGTTCCTCTCCTCTCTCTCTTTATTTCTTCTCTCGGCTTCTCATATTGCGAACAGGCCTCAGTCGGATCTCATTGTGAGGCATCCCGAGGGGGAGAGACAGTTGGCTACTCCGCCTCCCAGGTCACCGCCCTCGTTCCACAGTGTTACAGTTAGGAAATATTCAGCTACTCAATCAAAATCAACGACCTGTCCTCTCGCTGCTCAGCAGTCGACCATACACTCACAGCTGAACACGTAATAAACATAATCAAACATAATGTTAGTCAGTCACACAGATACTGTAATCCATGTAGAACAGGTTCAAACTAAAAGTTAGGACCATTGTGAGAGCGCCCCCTGCTGTAGATTGGAGAGTGCTGCTCCTCAGTTTCAGAGAGACTCTGCTTTTTACTGAGAGTCTCATCTCTATCATCCATACGCCTGTGAGATGTACGTGCAGAGGAAGTCTTGATGTTTGCTGTACGTAAATGTAAAGAGATTTTATTCCCACACATTTTGGAGCCTTTCAATTGGTCGATGCAACATGCAATTTTTACCAAATGTAAAGATACTTAATTTTTAGGACAGCAGTGATATACTCTATATACTGCACTCTATAGACTATATACTGTATTATGTAGACAATATGCTGAAAATGCTATATACTGTACTATATGAACACTATACTGAACATACTATACTTTTACCTATATAGACAAGATACAAAATATACTATATATACTGTACTATATGAACACTATACTGAACATACTATACTTTTACCTATATAGACAAGATACAAAATATACTATATATACTGTACTATATGAACACTATACTGAACATACTATACTTTCACCTATATAGACAAGATACAAAATATACTATATATACTGTACTATATGTACACTATACTGAACATACTATACTTTCACCTATATAGACAAGATACAAAATATACTATATACTGTACTATATGAACACTACTGAACATACTATACTTTCACCTATATAGACAAGATACAAAATATACTATATATACTGTACTAAATGAACACTATACTGAACATACTATACTTTCACCTATATAGACAAGATACAAAATATACTATATATACTGTACTATATGTACACTATACTGAACATACTATACTTTCACCTATATAGACAAGATACAAAATATACTATATACTGTACTATATGAACACTACTGAACATACTATACTTTCACCTATATAGACAAGATACAAAATATACTATATATACTGTACTAAATGAACACTATACTGAATATACTATACTTTCACCTATATAGACATGATACAAAATATACTATATATACTGTACTATATGAACACTACTGAACATACTATACTTTCACCTATATAGACAAGATACAAAATATACTATATATACTGTACTATATGAACACTATACTGAACATACTATACTTTCACCTATATAGACAAGATACAAAATATACTATATACTGTACTAAATGAACACTATACTGAATATACTATACTTTCACCTATATAGACAAGATACTATATATACTGTACTATATGAACACTATACTGAACATACTATACTTTCACCTATATAGACAAGATACAAAATATACTATATACTGTACTAAATGAACACTATACTGAATATACTATACTTTTACCTATATAGACAAGAGACAAAATATACTATATACTGTACTATATGAACACTATACTGAACATACTATACTTTCACCTATATAGACAAGATACAAAATATACTATATATACTGTACTATATGTACACTATACTGAATATACTATACTTTCACCTATATAGACAAGATACAAAATATACTATATACTGTACTATATGAACACTATACTGAATATACTATACTTTCACCTATATAGACAAGATACAAAATATACTATATACTGTACTATATGAACACTACACTGAATATACTATACTTTCACCTATATAGACAAGATACTATATATACTGTACTATATGAACACTATACTGAATATACTATATTTTCACCTATATAGACAAGATACAAAATATACTATATACTGTACTAAATGAACACTATACTGAATGTACTATACTTTCACCTATATAGACAAGATACTATATATACTGTACTATATGAACACTATACTGAATATACTATATTTTCACCTATATAGACAAGATACAAAATATACTATATACTGTACTATATGAACACTATACTGAATATACTATACTTTCACCTATATAGACAAGATACAAAATATACTATATACTGTACTAAATGAACACTATACTGAATATACTATACTTTCACCTATATAGACAAGATACAAAATATACTATATACTGTACTATATGAACACTATACTGAACAAACTATACTTTTCACGTTTCAGTCCTTCTCACACATCTAGCTCATGAGTCCTATACTGAATATACTATACTTTCACCGTGATCATCTCTAAAGTGTGTTCTGATTCAGTGGTGTATCCTGTTTACTGAACGAATGACCCCACCAACCAACTATTTTATTTATTTATTGAATTGTTTATATATATATATATATATATATATATATATATATATATATATATATATATATATATATATATATATATATATAACCCTCATTGCTGTCCCTCAGTCTGGTCCCAAGCCAGAGCCAGACAAGTCCAGCCTTCAAATGCTTCAGAATTTTGAAAGAGTTGTTTATCTGAGCTTCTTTTGTACAGTGATAGGAAACATGGTGGCTCACAAGGCCCTCTCTCTCTCTCTCTCTCTCTCTCTCTCTCTCTCACTCTGTCTCTCTCTGTCTCTCTGTCTCTCTATCTCTCTTTCACATGCTGATCTACTTTAATCACCCATACTGACGTTCGCTCTCAATAACTCCACTGAACTGAATCTCTAAGACGGGACAAAGTTAGAGAACTGACCACTGATTACGTGTTTGAGAAGATATTAATTCATTTCCATCGTCTCCAGATCTTCACTGGTCACAAGTGAGCCTTTTCCTCAAATCACCAGAGACTGGACTCTCTGAGCACTGGGGGCCAATCAAACACAAGTGTCCTCCGAGGGGTCTGACTAATGACAGGCTCTCACGGGCCCTCACGCTGATCTTCATAGAAGTGTAACAATGAAACGTGGCCTACAGAACACAGAATACTGAAAACATCACGAGAAGTACTGACCATTACGTCAGAAACAGGTGGAAACGAGGAAGTCCTGAGTCGAGGCACTGAAGTCTCAATTCAAGTCCTGAGTCAGTCGAGTCGAGTTGAGTGTCTCCAACAGTTACCTTATAAGAGAGTCTTTATTCTCAGTGTAAGCCAATGTAAGAGGTTTAGGGAGTTTAAAGCGTTTCTATTGGTCCTGCCATCATGAAACGGTGGGAGGAGCCTGTAAGCTGGGAGAAACAGCAGGAGGCAATCGACAGCCACGAGAGGACGAGGACGGCGACAGTGCTGCAGGCCAGCATGCTGAGCTCTGTGTTTGTTCCAAGGGGCCATGCTGTGGAACGAGCGTGGTGGATTGGGCGTCATCCTCATGGCACTGCTGGCGCTGGTGGTCTTTCCGCCTCCTCTCTCGGCCATAGCTGCTCTCGCCTACTGCTTTCACGCCCTGTGTAGTGTGGAAGTAGCCGATATCAGAGTGGTCTGTTGGACTCAATTCAGACAACATAGAACACAGAACTGAGCCACGCTGGAGAGAGTCTCGACCAATACCGTAGAGACTCAGTATCACTAACACAGTAAGAAGAGGATGATGCTAAAAAATAATCAGTAAAAATATTTTTCCTTCAGACAGTAACAATGAGTACGCTATATACTCTACTATATAAATACTAAATATACTATATATTATATAGTACTACACTATGTAATCAGTATACTGAATACATTGTAAAGTATACTATGTAGATGAAATACTCAGTATGTTATATACTATACCATATAGATAATATACTATATACCACACTACATGGACAACATATGGAATATATTATGTGCTGCACTATATAATCAGTACACTCAATACATTATAAAGTATACTATGTAACCGATATACTAAGTACGCTATATACTGTACTATATAGACCATATACTTAATATACTATATACCACACCATATAGACACTAAATAGAATATATTAAGTACTGCACTATATGATCAGTATACTGAATACATTATGAAGTATACTATATAGATGACATACTGAGTATGATTTATACTGTACTATATAGACATATACTAAATATACTATATACCACACTACATAGACAGTATATGGAATATATTATGCACTACTTAATCAGTATACTGAATACATTGTAAAATATACTATGTGAACGATATACTCAGTAGGCTATATAAAGTACTATATGGACAGTATACTAAATATACTACATACTATACTGTATAGACACTATACAGAATATATTATGTACTACAGTATATAGATGGTATACTAAATATACTGTATACCATATCATATAGACAATACATAGAGTATATATGCTGTACTATATAGATGGTATGCTAAATATATTGTATACTATATAGACAATATATTATATACTGTACTATATAGGCGGTATACTAAATATACGGTGTACTATACTATATAGACAATATATTATATACTGTACTATATAGACGGTATACTAAATATACAGAATAATATATTATATAGACAATATATTATATACTGAAGTATATAGACGTATACTAAATATACAGTATACTCTACTATATAGACAATATATTATATACTGTACTATATAGGCGGTATACTAAATATAAGGTGTACTATACTATATAGACAATATATTATATACTGTACTATATAGGCGGTATACTAAATATACGGTGTACTATACTATATAGAAAATATATTATATACTGTACTATATAGATGGTATACTAAATATACAGTATACTCTACTATATAGACAATATATACTGTACTATATATAAATGTGTAATATGTAAACTAAATATACTGTATACAATATTATATAGGTGATATATTATATGCTGAAGTATATAGACGTATACTAAATATACAGTATACTCTACTATATAGACAATATATACTGTACTATATAGACGGTAAACTAAATATACTGTATACAATATTATATAGGTGATATATTATATGCTGAAGTATATAGACGTATACTAAATATACAGTATACTCTACTATATAGACAATATATTATATACTGTACTATATTGTCGGCATACAACATACATTATATAGTATACTGTGTAGACAATATACCAAGTACACTACACAGATGATATACTAAATATTCTATATACTATACTATACTATATAGACAATGCATAGAATATATATGCTGTACTGTATAGATGCTATGCTAAATATACTGTATACTATACTATATAAATACTATTTAGAATATATTATAAACTGCACTATGTAGACAGTATACTGAATACTTTATATCTGTCTCTCTCTCACTGTATCTCTCGCTATCTGTCTCTCCCTCTCTCTGTCTCTCTCCCTCTCTCTGTCTCTCTCTTTTCTTTTTCACTTTTCTTTTTTTCTCTTTCTCTCTACCGCTCTGCTTTATCTGTCTCTCTCTCCCTGTCTCTCTCTCTTCTTCTCTGCTTTTGTTTTTTTTCTCCCACTCTCTCTCTCTCTGCTCTTTCTGTCCCTCTCTCATTCTTTCTCCCCCCACTCTATCACTTCATCACTGACAACCAGAAAACGGCAGAGTCTCTCTCTCCCTTCCTTATTCTCTTTGATCCCCTGCTCTATCACTCCATCAATCCCTTCTGTCCTACATTGCTTTTCTCTCTCGCTCTCGCTCTCTCTCTCTCTCTCTCTCTATCCCTCCCTGTCTCTCTCTCCTTTTCTCTTTCATTTCTTCATTTGTCTCTCCTGCTCATTCTTTTACTCTTTCTATGTTTTTCTTCTCTCTCTCTCTCTCTCTCCCTCTCTCTCTCTCTCTCTCTCTCTCTCTGTCAGGTAGTGAAGTCCTTTCATGAAGCTGAATAACAGGTTATTAAATATTTATAGCTGCTGTATTTATCCCTAAAGCACAATGTGCTGGTATTTACGGGGTCCGTGCCGAGCGCGCCGTCGCTCTGAAGACCGGCGGAGGAGAAGCAGATCCATCTGACCTTTAGCAATTACCAGGAGACCACCAAAAGCTTTCAGTGCGGCTAGCGCAGCGGCCGGAACGACTTCCCGGCTAGAAGGAGAGCGAGCGAGAGAAGAGGCAGAGATCAAAACAGATGGAGGAGTGGAGGAGGTATCAAAGAGGAAGTGAGAGATATCAAAGGAAGTGAGAGAGACAGAGCCTTCATCAGCAGCAGCAGCACCGCTAGCAGCGGCTAATTTCTTAGCGTTCGGCTTTAGCGTCGCTTCCGAACGGAATCATTAGTGTCCGCCGGAGAGACGGAGGAAACACGACGGCAACGTCTGCCTCATCAAACCGCCTCTCTCCCGCCTCCGGCTCAGGGGCTCCGGCTCCGGCTCCGGCTCCGCTAACGCTCCGTTATTGTCCGCTTCCTTTGAAGCCGCAGCGCAATTCCTTGATGTTTTAATGATACGAGCAGTCTATCATCCCGCTTCTCCCTCCAGGCCGGCCCGGGATGAAATCAGGGGAAAACCGAGGCGCCCCCCCCGCATCCCCCCGTTTTATCTTTTTTTATGCGAGGCTCCACACGAGGCTCATGCATTTAAATGGGACCCTCTGTTAGCATACGCCGCTAGCAAGTATGTCGGAGCGCCAGGCCATCGCTCCAAGGGCAAAGACATTCCGGTGATCCCGAGTGGACTCTGGGACGTACAGCAGCGTCTGGAAATCCTGGTTCTTCCTGAAGCGTATGAAGAGAAAGGCTCTGCGTCTGTCTGGTCTGAACTGGACGTCTGAGGAACGCAGAAGCTCTCAGAGAAGAAAAACATATTCCGAGAAAATACAGTCCTTAAAAAAGGTCACCGCTGCCGGCAGCCCTGCGTCAGTCCCACTTTCTGCTTTTCCTCTAAAAGCTCTGTTTGTGTCTCGCTACTGAAGCAACGTCTTTAATACGTTTATTTTAAAATTTTATTTATTTTCAGTGTAAGAACAACTAGTTTCTCAAGGATGCCATTCTTTTTACTGGCTATTGGACGCTGTACACTCTACAGAATAATAAGTCTGACCAAGTACGCTTCAAAACTCTGGACACTGGGCCATATTTTAAAAGCCTGGACGCTTTTAAAATAGTTATTGTCCAATGACTGGATTCTATGAAATTTCCAAAAGTCCAAACAATGGGCAATTTTTAAAAGTCACATAAAGGTTTGAACGATTCTTCTTCGATAAAAGCCAGGACACAGAATCAGTGTCCAAAGCCTGGACATTGGGCTATTGTCCAAAGCCTGGACATTGGGCTATTGTCCAAAGCCTGGACATTGGGCTATTATCCAAAGCCTGGACATTGGGCTATTGTACAAAGCCTGGATGTTGGGCTATTGTCCAAAACCTGGACATTTGGCTATTATCCAAAGCCTGAACATTGGGCTACTGTCCAAAGCCTGGACATTGGGCTGCTGTCCAAAGCCTGGACACTGGGCTGCTGTCCAAAGCCTGGACACTGGGCTACTGTCCAAAGCCTGGACGCTGAGCTGTTGTCCAAAGCCTGGACATGGGGCTGTTGTCCAAGGCCTGGACGCGGGGCTGTTGCCCAAAGCCTGGACACTGGGCTACTGTCAAAAGCCTGGACGCGGGGCTGTTGCCCAAAGCCTGGACATGGGGCTGTTGTCCAAAGCCTGGACGCAGAGCTGTTGTCCAAAGCCTGGACATTGGGCTATTATCCAAAGACTGGACACTGGGCTATTATTCAAAGCCTGGACATTAGGCTATTGTCCAAAGCCAGGACATTGGGCTGTTGTCCAAAGCCTGGACGCTGAGCTGTTGTCCAAAGCCTGGACATGGGGCTGTTGTCCAAAGCCTGGACATGGGGCTGTTGTCCAAAGCCTGGACATGGGGCTGTTGTCCAAAGCCTGGATGCAGAGCTGTTGTCCAAAGCCTGGATATTGGGCTATTATCCAAAGACTGGACACTGGACCACTGTCCAAAGCCTGTACATGGACCATTTTCAAAAGTCTGGACACTGGGCTGTTGTCCAAAGCCTGGACATGGGGCTGTTGTCCAAAACCTGGACGCAGAGCTGTTGTCCAAAGCCTGGACATTGGGCTATTATCCAAAGATTGGACACTGGACCACTGTCCAAAGCCTGTACATGGACCATTTTCAAAAGTCTGGACACTGCACTGTTGTCTAAAGCCTGGACATGGGGCTGTTGTCCAAAGTCTTGGGGCGGGGATGTTGTCCAATCCTGCACACTGTGACATTTTTTTAAAAGATTGTCCTTTAGACTGTCCCCATGACTTGGTTTTCAATAGCCTGATCACTGGGCTGTGGTCCAAAGCCTGGAAATGATACATTTCTGATGTCTTTAATCTGGACTGTCTGGACTTTGGGCTGTATTCAGTCTGAACAGTGGACAGAATTCGGGGCTTTTCAGTCTAAACACTGACACGTGGACAGGTCAGCACACGGGGACATTCCAAACAGATGTATTCAAATGTCTGGACACTGGGACAGGCTAGAAACGGGGCATTTCCAAAAGTTTGGATGTTGGGCCATTTCCGAACGTCCAGACACTGAACACTTTTAAAAGCCTAAACACAAAAGCATTACTAAATATCTGGACGCTGGGCAGTTTAAACATATAAACATGTGGATATTATTAAATATCTGGACGCTGGGCAGCTTAAACATATAAACATGTGGATATTATTAAATATCTGGACGCTGGGCAGCTTAAACATATAAACATGTGGATATTATTAAATATCTGGACGCTGGTCACTTAGTCTTTTCTGAAGCTCAGAAAACTCATGGGTGCTTTCTGTAAATCACTGTGCGGTGAAGCAGCTTTCAGCCGTGATGACTGATAATCAGCGGACAGAGGAGACTTTCTCAGAAGTGCAGGGCTTTTATGGTTCTGACCTTCTGAAAGAGAAACATCCAGAATCTCAATCGAGTCAACTAGATTGTTTTGTCTGAGAGTTTGGCTCTCTGGAGCCAGCACGCACCAAGATGCAGAGATGTTCACAAGTCACAAAATACAAGTCCAAGTCAAGTCACAGGATTTTAGTCTAGAGTCTAAGTCAAGTCACAAGTCTTTCGGCTAGAGTCTCGGTCAAGTCACAAGTCTTTCGGATAGAGTCTAAGTCAAGTCACAAGTCTTTAGTCTAGACTCTAAGTCAAGTCACAAGTCTTTAGTCTAGACTCTAAGTCAAGTCACAAGTCTTTCAGCTAGAGTCTAAGTCAAGTCACAAGTCTTTAGTCTAGAGTCTAAATCAAGTCACAAGTCTTTCGGCTAGAGTCTAAGTCAAGTCACAGAGTCTAAGAGTCTAAGTCAAGGCTCAAGTCTTTCGGCTAGAGTCTAAGTCAAGTCACAATTCTTTCGGCTAGAGTCTAAATCAAGTCACAAGTCTTTTGGCTAGAATCTAAGTCAAGTCACAATTCTTTCGGCTAGAGTCTAAGTCAAGTCACAAGTCTTTCGGCTAGAGTCTAAGTCAAGTCACAAGTCTTTAGTCTAGAGTCTAAATCAAGTCACAAGTCTTTCGGCTAGAGTCTAAGTCAAGTCACAGAGTCTAAGAGTCTAAGTCAAGTCACAATTCTTTCGGCTAGAGTCTAAGTCAAGTCACAAGTCTTTCGGCTAGAGTCTAAGTCAAGTCACAAGTCTTTCGGATAGAGTCTAAGTCAAGTCACAAGTCTTTAGTCTAGAGTCTAAATCAAGTCACAAGTCTTTCAGCTAGAGTCTAAGTCAAGTCACAAGTCTTTCGGCTAGAGTCTAAGTCAAGTCACAATTCTTTCGGCTAGAGTCTAAGTCAAGTCACAAGTCTTTCGGCTAGAGTCTAAGTCAAGTCACAAGTCTTTCGGCTAGAGTCTAAGTGAAGTCACAATTCTTTCGGCTAGAGTTTAAGTCAAGTCACAAGTCTTTCGGCTGAAGACCAGTCTGTCTCAGGAATGTTCTGCTCCTATATGTTGACTATAAAAATATAGCTGAACTGATGTAATGGGTGACTGATGGCCGCCTGCAGCTGTGTAATCATCGCTATAGTGCTGGCGTTATTGGAATAACAGGGGTGTTCTTGTCTGGGTGATCATGGTAGTGAATGTTTATCCTAAAAATAGCACATTTAAATGAATCCAATAGTGTTTTGACTGTGTTTGTGCCTGCGGCATCCCACTGGAGTGATGAATCACGCTTCACTATCTGGCAACCTCATAGAGGAATCTGGGTTTGGTAGATGAATCCAGGAGACACTACCTACCGGAAGGCTTCCGGTAAAGTTTGGTGGAGGGGGGATAATGGTCTGGGGTGGGCGGGGGGGGGGGATTCAGGGTTTGGGCTCAGACCCTCAGTTTTAGTAAAAGTTATGTTAATGCTAGAGTAAAGTTTGGTGGAGGGGGAATAATGGTCTGGGGTGGGGTTTAGGGTTTGGGCTTGGACCCTCAGTTCCTGTTATGGGTGATGTAAATACTACAGTAAAGTTTGGTGGAGGGGGGATAATGGTCCGGGTGGGTTTCAGGGTTTGTGCTCTGACCCTCAGTTCTAGTAAAGGTGATGTTAATGCTACAGTAGAGTTTGGTGGAGATGGGATAATGGTCTGGGGGGATTCGGGGTTTGGGCCCAGACCCTCAGTTCCTGTTACGGGTGATGCTAATGCTACAGTAGAGTTTGGTGGAGCGGGGATAATGGTCCGGGTGGGTTTCAGGGTTTGAGCTCGAACCCTCAGTTTCATTGAATGTGATGTTAATGCCACAGAAGAGTTTGGTGGAGGGGGAATAATGGTCTGTGTGGGTTTCGTGGTTTGGGATCAAGTTAGGGTTAGGGTGCCCACAGGAATTCCTGGAATCTTGTGTCCAAGAAGCTCCTATAGATGCGATGGTCAACAGTCTACATACTAACGTAGACGTAAAGCTTTACTTTCCAAAAGACTTGCAGAGATGAAATGACCTCAACTGACACTCAACGGCTTATTAATATTTATATAGTTTTATGTCGCTTGTTGAGAAAAATGTATGTCATGTAGTGAATATAATGTAAACATGTGGAGGTAGAGATTGTCTCTCCATGAATTACAGCTTGTATTTGCTGTGACTGCTCAGCTTTCAGCTAAAGTACTTGGACTGGGCTTCTTCTGTATGCAGATGCAGTGGTGTGTTGATATTGCACTCCATGTTCTTGAACATTAGTGAAACTGCCCCCTCCGCCGCCCGGCCTCAGTGGTAAACATCCAGCGATGAGATACAGATACGTACATGCAGTATTCATTACCGAGCGTGCCCTGGCGTTGCCGCGGCGAGGCGATAATGTCCCCGGCAGCAGCGGAGCGAAGAGCTCTCTTTTGTCCGTTTTGATGTTCGGCCCCATCGTGGATGAATATTTATACCGCCGCTCCCGCCGCTGGAATGACCTTGCGAGCGTGGACGCATCATGCCTGATCATTACGATAGCGGCGGAGTGGAGCAGTTCATCAGCGTAATGTGATGCCTCTCCTGTCGCAAACAGCCTCGCTGCGCTGGGAGATAATTGCCGGACGGTGGGAGCGGGGGGACCGCTGTTTGGGCAGGGAAAGTGAATTGTGAACATATTGTCATTTATAAGCACAACAC
>CM038716.1:14617773-14675273 GCA_021613375.1 Megaleporinus macrocephalus
CTCCCCCACCCACAACGCCACGCTCCCCCCACAACGCCGCTCTCCCCCACCCACAACGCCGCTCTTCCCCCACCCACAACGCCACACTCCCCCCACAACGCTACTATCCCCCCACCCACAACGCTGCTCTCCCCCTCCCACAACGCCGCACTCCCCCACCCATAACACCGCTCTCCCCCTACCCACAACGCCACGCTCCCCCCACAACGCTACTATCTCCCCCACCACCCACCCCCCATAAACATACAGACCACTTTTAGCCCCTAGAGAGAGAGAGAGAGAGAGAGAGAGAGAGAGAGAGAGAGAGAGAGAGAGAGAGAGAGATAGAATGAGGGAGAGAGAGAGAGAATGAGGGAGAGAGAGAGAGAGACAGAGAGAGAGCCAGAGGGAGAGACAGAGGGAGAGTGAGAGATACAATGAGGGACAGAGGGAGAGACAGAGGGAGAGACAGAGGGAGAGTGAGAGATACAATGAGGGACAGAGGGAGAGACAGAGGGAGAGACAGAGGGAGAGTGAGAGATACAATGAGGGACAGAGGGAGAGACAGAGGGAGAGACAGAGGGAGAGTGAGAGATACAATGAGGGACAGTGGTGTCTATGCTTTCCGCTCAGGAACTTGTGAGCTGCCCCAGTTGTTGGTGTGGTTTGGTTCCTGTTCGGCTCTCTTTGTGGCCAGTGATGTGGTCAGTGAGGAGGTCAGTGATGTGGTCAGTGATGTGGTCAGTGAGGAAGTCAGTGATGTGGTCAGTGATGTGGTCAGTGATGTGGTCAGTGAGGAGGTCAGTGATGTGGTCAGTGATGTGGTCAGTGATAGGTCAGTGATGTGGTCAGTGATGTGGTCAGTGATGTGGTCAGAGCCTCGTGCAGAAAACTGCAGCACCTCTATATCAGCATAATGAGAACTGCAGTGGTCGGAAAAGAGAAGATCTATCTCACACCACTACAGAACATTCTAAAGCCGGACAGCATCTCTATCCAGACATCGAGATGGTTCTTCAAGAACCATACCGTACTAACCACTACACCACCATACTAACCACTACACCACCATACTAACCACTACACCACCGTACTAACCACTACACCACCGTACTAACCACTACACCACCGTACTAACCACTACACCACCATACTAACCACTACACCACCATACTAACCACTACACCACCGTACTAACCACTACACCACCATACTAACCACTACACCACCATACTAATCACTACACCACCATACTAACCACTACACCACCGTACTAACCACTACACCACCGTACTAACCACTACACCACCGTACTAACCACTACACCACCGTACTAACCACTACACCACCGTACTAACCACTACACCACCGTACTAACCACTACACCACCGTACTAACCACTACACCACCATACTAACCACTACACCACCATACTAATCACTACACCACCATACTAACCACTACACCACCATACTAACCACTACACCACCATATTAACCACTACACCACCATACTAACCACTACACCACCATACTAACTACTACACCACCATACTGACCACTACACCACCATACTGACCACTACACCACCATACTAACCACTACACCACCATACTAACCACTACACCACCATACTAACCACTACACCACCGTACTAACCACTACACCACCATACTAACCACTACACCACCATACTAACCACTACACCACCATACTAACCACTACACCACCATACTAACCACTACACCACCATACTGACCACTACACCACCGTACTAACCAATACACTACCGTACTAACCACTACACCACCATACTAACTACTACACCACCATACTAACCACTACACCACCATACTAACCACTACACCACCATACTGACCACTACACCACCATACTGACCACTACACCACCATACTGACCACTACACCACCATACTAACCACTACACCACCATACTGACCACTACACCACCATACTGACCACTACACCACCGTACTAACCAATACACTACCGTACTAACCACTACACCACCGTACTAACCACTACACCACCATACTAACCACTACACCACCGTACTAACCACTACACCACCGTACTGACCACTACACCACCATACTGACCACTACACCACCGTACTGACCACTACACCACCATACTAACCACTACACCACCATACTAACCACTACACCACCATACTAACCACTACACCACCGTACTAACCACTACACCACCGTACTAACCACTACACCACCATACTAACCACTACACCACCATACTAACCACTACACCACCATACTAACCACTACACCACCGTACTAACCACTACACCACCGTACTAACCACTACACCACCATACTAACCACTACACCACCAGACTAACCACTACACCACCAGACTAACCACTACACCACCGTACTAACCACTACACCACCATACTAACCACTACACCACCATACTGACCACTACACCACCATACTGACCACTACACCACCATACTAACCACTACACCACCGTACTAACCACTACACCACCGTACTAACCACTACACCACCATACTAACCACTACACCACCGTACTAACCACTACACCACCATATTAACCACTACATCACCATACTAACCACTACACCACCATACTAACCACTACACCACCATACTAACCACTACACCACCGTACTAACCACTACACCACCATACTAACCACTACACCACCATACTGACCACTACACCACCATACTAACCACTACATCACCATACTAACCACTACACCACCATACTAACCACTACACCACCATACTAACCACTACACCACCATACTAACCACTACACCACCATACTAACCACTACACCACCGTACTAACCACTACACCACCATACTAACCACTACACCACCGTACTAACCACTACACCACCATACTAACCACTACACCACCATACTAACCACTACACCATCATACTAACCACTACACCACCATACTAACCACTACACCACCGTACTAACCACTACACCACCGTACTAACCACTACACCACCATACTAACCACTACACCACCATACTAACCACTACATCACCGTACTAACCACTACACCACCATACTAACCACTACACCACCATACTAACCACTACACCACCGTACTAACCACTACACCACCATACTAACCACTACACCACCATACTAACCACTACACCATCATACTAACCACTACACCACCGTACTAACCACTACACCACCATACTAACCACTACACCACCGTACTAACCACTACACCACCATACTAACCACTACACCACCGTACTAACCACTACACCACCATACTAACCACTACACCACCGTACTAACCACTACACCACCGTACTAACCACTACACCACCATACTAACCACTACACCATCATACTAACCACTACACCACCATACTAACCACTACACCACCATACTAACCACTACACCACTATACTGACCACTACAGTTTTTCAGATCTCAGAATGCGAGTGTCTGTTCTCTGTAATCGTTGTCTTTAACTGATCTCCGTTGTTGGAAGGAGGTGTTGTGAGAGCGTGGTTCAGATGTGAAGATCCTCGCTCTCACTGAAGTTCACCACTTTTCAACTGAGCGTTTAATTCGCTTGATTGATGGTTTTCATTACGAGGCTCTCGCGCACACTTGCCTCTGTTTTGTCTGAGGACACGCACGTCCTCGCTCAGGAGCAGCGGGGAGTGCTGGGAATCCCCCAAAGTCTTCTCTTAGACATTTTAATTCACACGGTTCCTCGTTTAGTTCCTCGTTTAGTTCCTCGTTTAGTTTCTCAGCCGTTTATTTTGTGTTTTAATCCGTATGTCATCACAGTGTCTTCAGAGTAAGATTTACTGAGAGTGATCCAAGAAATTAATGATATTCATGGATATATCACTTAAAGTTGTTTGTGTTTGTGTGTATTATATGTAGAGAGAAAAGATCTTTATGTCCACTGGAGATCATCACTGTATGAGCTTAGAGGATCCACTGGAGCCCGTCTTCCAAATCCAGATTATTAATATACAGAAACACTTATGGATTTCTATTCAAATTAGAAATCATGTAGAATTAAAGGGTGGGGGCTGGAGCCAGTCCTAGCGTCATTGGGCAAAGGCAGGGTACACCATTTTAGATTATTAGATTTATTAGAAATTAAATAAAAATTAGATTAATTAGAAGTATTTAGTAAGTTATTGTAGGTTTGTAGGTTGTCAGAATGTAATTAATTATATAGAATCAGCTTAACTAATATAAAAAAATATATAACCTTGAGATCTAGAGTTAGAAGTTGGAAGGTTAATATTTAAAATTGGAATTATATTGAATTAAAAAATCTAGAATTACATGGCCCAGAACTAAATGTATGGAATTAGATGTTATAGGTCTGTAGGGAATGAATTCAAAATCATAATTAGGTAGAAGAACTAGAAGATCTAGAACCTGGTTATGAGATTGTATGGTATGGTTTCAGAATCCAAAGGTCTAGGATTTGAAGCATGGAAACAGAAGTTTTAGATTTGTAAAGAATGGATTTTTAGCAGAAATAGACTTAGAAGCTCTAGATATTTAGTTATAGATATAGAATTGGACTCTCTCTCTCTCTACAATTAGAAGGTCTAGATGTAGACCACCTAGAATCAGAAGGTCTACAATTAGATATATGGAATCAGACATTATAGATTTGTACAGAATTGCAATTATATAGAAGAAAGAACAAGAAATTTAAGATCTAGAATTAAAAGTATACTCAAGTTGTATGATTTTTATTATAAGGATTCAGAAGCAGAATCATATGAACAGAAGGTCTAGAATTAAAAATATGAAATCAAAAATGTATAGGTTTGGATACAGATATAGAATTGGAATAAAATAAAATATGAAGTACTATAATTAGAAGGTCTAGATCTAGACTATCTAGAATCAGAACGTTTACAGGTCCAGATTTGTAAGGTAAACATTGGAATCATATAGAATACAAAGAACAAAGCCTAGAATTAAAAGTATGTAATCAGGTTATACGGTTTCAGAAGCAGAATCATATGAACAGAAGGTCTAGAATTAAATCTAGAAATAACAGTTCTGAAATAACAGAAGATTTAGAATTAATTTTAATAATAAGTTGAATCTGAAGTTTTAGAAGATGTAGATATAATAGGTGTCAAATTGGAAGGTATAGATTTGGATTGTTTAGAATTAGTGTATAGAACTACACGGTCTAGATTTAAAATATCTAGAATCCGAATGATTATCCTTTATTCTTGGATTCTGGACTTCTTGTAGTTTGTTCCTGAGGAGATGAGGTGACCACATCTCTGAATGAAAACAGGGTCTATCGAAGACCCCTGACTGTAGCCCAGTATCCAGACCTTAAACACGCCTGGGCTCCGGCTCTGAAGAGACCGAGACGTGTGCTGTGTGTCGTATATGGATGCTGAAACTATGGGCTGCACTGTTTGTAGATGGTATGGTAGCTACGTTGGAGGAGACCAGCTGTCTGTACAGATCAGATCTCCTGATAACGGGACTCCAGCCCCGTAACTCACCCCTGCTGGAACCGCTGGGTTGCTCTGTGACTGGAGAAGATGTTTGTGGTGATGTTATAGGACACTTGCTAGCTTCTGCTGGAGTTTTACACAGCAGTGTTTTCTAAAACTAGGCCAGCAAGTGGAGGAAGTGCTTAGTAGATAGCAGCAGCGCCCTCTACTGGCCAAAACAAGCTTTTCTGATGGTCCAACTGTAGATGTTTCTTAAGAAGGGAGTTTAAGAACTGGGGCATTTCTATGGAAGCTTATCACCACCATTCAAAACAGAATTGACACCTAATTATTATTTTGATGTTCTTTCCTCTGAAATGCTTTGCTGTTACTTTTGGAATATTTTGGAATGAAGAACAGTTCGGAGTGACGGGAATGGGCTTTTCCTGGACAGCTCCAGTCAGGGACAGACCACGGAAAAATGGAGATCGTTCCAGGAAAGTAAGGACCTCTGGTCAGGCTATGAAGGGAGGAAAATGGAACTGCTGTTAATGCAGGATTGGCAATCTATGTACCTGTTCAAACTCTAACACAGGTATTCGGTTCTGAGGGATCCTCAAGAACGTTCCAGTCTTCTGCAGGAGCTTCCAGCTGAATGCAGCTTCAGCTCTGCTCTGAACAGGTGTCATTAGAGCGTTCCTGGTTTTTGTTACACCCGTGTCATCTCTGGTTTTACACCTTTGTTTATTATATGTACTCTATCTATACTAAGGAGACGGGAACCTGATCCTCTGGAACACTGGGCTCCTCTGGAACACTGGGCTCCTCAGGAACACTGGGCTCCTCGGGAACGCTGGGCTCCTCGGGAACGCTGGGCGTCTCTGGAACGCTTGTACTGAGATCGCTGTGGAACGTGTAGGCGGGTTGGCTGGCGTGTTTTAATCCGTAACCTGGTCTGCCTCGTCGTCTGCGTGGGAGGAAGGGGCCGTCTCCCGGGTGCCAGGTGTGAGAGTGTATTTAATTGACCGCTCTGTGTTTGGAGTCGGTACCCGGCGACCCCGGCGGACCCCGGCCCTCCCTCCGGCGGACGGAATTGATGCCACCCCTCCCCTTAGTACCCTTCTGGAGGAACGTGGGCCGCCGCCATCGCTCTTCCCCTCCGCCTGCTTACTGATTGCTTCTCTAGGGGTCAAGGAACGGGTCAGGCCCACTACTTACTCCTCCCACCTCCCTCGCCGTCTCTCTACCCATCTCTCTCTCTCTCTCTCTCTCACGGCCCCCATCAGTCTTTCCTTCCCTCCCTCTCTGGCTATTTTTCGTCTGTCTGTCTCCATCGGAATGTCTTTCTCCTCTCTCTCTCTCTCTCTCGCTCCCTCTCTCTCTCTCCCCTCAGGCTAGGTTATTTGATTGGTCTGATGTCGCTGTAGATGAACACATTACCGCGGCCCCGCTGAAGCTGCCCGTGACCGGTGATGACTCTGTTTTCCCGGAAGGCGCGTAATTGACAGCTATTTCTGAGGAGGCGCTCAAGGCCGTGACTGCTTTTGCGACGATTAGCTTTTTATTAGCCGAACGGGGGAAAGGTAATTAGCGAGGCCCGTTTAAACATTTAGGCTGCGAGCGTCCCCAAGGGAAGTGTCAAAGCAGGCAGGGGGGCTTTGGGTGGGCAAACACCAGGAATGATCAAATGCTCGGGAGTCAAGCGAGATAGAGCGGAGCGCCGAGGGTTACCTGCCGTTCACTCTCTGAGGGCGCGTAATTTACCTGTAATAAAAAATAGCCTCTTTTATCTTTGAGGTGTTGAAACACAATTAGAGACTGATGTTCCGAAAGTGGGAGAGTTTTACAGATTCTAAACAATTCCAACAATTTATACTTACTGAATATATTCACTTTAACTAACTCACTGATTTTAGTGCTCGAGATCAAATATAGCTCAAATTAGCATCAAAGCAAGACTCAGATGATGTTCACAGTGGTGGTGATGGTGTTTACAGTGGTGATGATGATGTTTACAGTGGTGATGATGATGTTTACAGTGGTGGTGGTGGTGTTTACAGTGGTGGTGGTGGTGTTTACAGTGGTGGTGATGGTGTAGTTACAGTGGTGGTGGTGATGTTTACAGTGGTGGTGTTGATGTTCACAGTGGTGGTGATGGTGTTTACAGTGGTGATGATGATGTTTACAGTGGTGGTGGTGGTGTTTACAGTGGTGGTGGTGGTGTTTACAGTGGTGGTGATGGTGTAGTTACAGTGGTGGTGGTGATGTTTACAGTGGTGGTGTTGATGTTCACAGTGGTGGTGATGGTGTTTACAGTGGTGGTGATGGTGTTTACAGTGGTGGTGATGGTGTAGTTACAGTGGTGGTGATGATGTTTACAGTGGTGGTGGTGATGTTCACAGTGGTGGTGATGGTGTTTACAGTGGTGGTGATTATGTTTACAGTGGTGGTGTTGATGTTCACAGTGGTGGTGATGATGTTTACAGTGGTGGTGATGGTGTTTACAGTGGTGGTGATGATGTTTACAGTGGTGGTGATGGTGTTTACAGGTGGTGGTGGTGTTTACAGTGGTGGTGATGGTGTTTACAGTGGTGGTGATGATGTTTACAGTGGTGGTGATAGTGTTTACAGTGGTAGTGATTGTGTTTACAGTGGTGGTGATGGTGATGTTTACAGTGGTGGTGATGGTTGTTACAGTGGTGATGATAGTGTTTACAGTGGTGGTGGTTATGTTTACAGTGGTGGTGATGGTGTTTACAGTGGTGGTGATGGTGTTTACAGGGGTGGTGATGGTGTTTACAGTGGTGGTGATGATGTTTACAGTGGTGGTGATGGTGTTTACAGTGGTGGTGATGATGTTTACAGGGGTGGTGATGGTGTTTACAGTGGTGGTGATGATGTTTACAGGGGTGGTGATGGTGTTTACAGTGGTGGTGATGGTGTTTACAGGGTTGGTGATGGTATTTACAGGGTTGGTGATGGTATTTACAGTGGTGGTGATGATGTTTACAGTGGTGGTGATGATGTTTACAGGGGTGGTGATGGTGTTTACAGTGGTGGTGATGATGTTTACAGTGGTGGTGATGATGTTTACAGGGGTGGTGATGGTGTTTACAGTGGTGCTGATGATGTTTACTGTGGTGGTGGTGATGTTTACAGGGGTGATGATGGTGTTTACAGTGGTGGTGATGGTGTTTACAGTGGTGGTGATGGTGTTTACAGGGGTAATGATGGTGTTTACAGTGGTGGTGATGGTGTTTACAGTGGTGGTGATGGTGTTTACAGTGGTGGTGGTGATGTTTACAGGGGTGATGATGGTGTTTACAGTGGTGGTGATGTTTACAGTGGTGGTGATGGTATTTACAGTGGTGGTGATGGTGTTTACAGTGGTGGTGATGGTGTTTACAGTGGTGGTGATGTTCACAGTGGTGGTGGTGATGATGTTTACAGTGGTGGTGATGGTGCTTACAGTGGTGGTGATGGTGTTTACAGTGGTGCTGATGGTGTTTACAGTGGTGGTGATGGTATTTACAGTGGTGGTGATGGTGTTTACAGTGGTGGTGATGATGTTTACAGTGGTGGTGATGGTATTTACAGTGTTGGTGATGGTATTTACAGTGGTGGTGATGGTGTTTACAGTGTTGGTGATGGTGTTTACAGTGGTGGTGATGGTGTTTACAGTGGTGGTGATGGTGTTTACAGAGGTGGTGATGGTGTTTATAGTGGTGGTGTTGGTGTTTACAGTGTTGGTGATGGTGTTTACAGTGGTGGTGATGGTGTTTATAGTGGTGGTGATGGTGTTTACAGTGGTGGTGATGGTGTTTACAGTGGTGGTGATGGTGTTTACAGTGGTGGTGATGGTGTTTACAGTGGTGGTGATGGTGTTTACAGTGGTGGTGATTGGACCACAAGTATACATGTTGTATTAACTATCGAACCCACTAGTGATTCTTCAGGTGAGTGTTTATATGGGATGTTAATGATAATAAATCTAAAACTAATGTTCTCTTTAGGGACTATTTTGCCTCACAGTACGCTGCATGTATCCCTCCACTGCTCATGAGTTTTCAAACTATCGTAAAACTCTAAATGCTAACTGTGTGGGAGATTTCGGAGTTGGACGTCTGGTTCCATTCACCTCCACTGTGAAGCAGTCTTAGTCGGTTCATGTGGAAAATTCGGCGGCTGTGCGTCGTCATGCGGGAAGTTCCTCTTTAATGATGAAGCCATTTGCCACCATAGAGTAACGCGACAGACGGCGGGAGATGTTTTCAGAGCGGAAAATTGGTCCACGAAGCCGAGTACTCATGTCGTCGCGAGAGGATCTGATTCATTTCTCCTTCGCTTCTCTCCGAGATCAGAGCTGATGCATCATCGCCGCTGACATCCGCAGCAGTAGAGAGAACAGATGCCGCGAGCGGCGCTAGTCGTGCCACGCAAAGCGGCTCGTCGCGGGTTATTTTTCTCCTGCGTTAAAAGGAGGAGACGCGCCGCTAAGCCATCTGTACCGACGAGGTTCCTCCAAACATCCGTAAAAAAAGCCCAACGCACTTCTGGGAATACCGTGCCGCTCCACTTCCGCCGCTCGTCTGTTCCGCTCGGCGCCCGTGACGGTAGATCTCTGTTTCGGTGAACGTCTGAAATGAAGTAAACAGCCGAGTCTGGCGGCTACGGCGGCCTCGCGAGCGCTCCTCTCGGGTTTCTCGACTCGTTCTCGGGTTAATGTGTGGCGCGGCGCCTCCGGCAGGCCCTGGACGTGCGGTACGGGCGCGTGGACAGGTAGAAAACGGTCAAGGAGAAGAGAAGAGAGGTCGAGTGGTCAGGCAGATATTCTGCGTAGACTGAATATCAAGGCACTACTGTGGGTCTGCATTAGGGAGGTGTTGTGGGGGGGGGTTGTGGGGGGGCTGTGAAGGGTTTTACAAATGTTTCTCAGAGAGGCCGTTTTGTCAGACCCTGCTTCAACTCCTGTTCCAATTTCATGCATGTTAGAGAAGCACTTTTTTTCTTTCCCTCTTTCTTTCTATTTTGAGGTAATGCAGGAGTGGAGGAGGAGGAGGAGGAGGAGGAGGAGGAGGTGCAGTCTGGGAGAAAGAGGGAAATGATCAAATGATGTGTAAAAAAACAAGTGGGGGAAAAAAGGTGTAGGGGAAAAAAATGAGAGAGAGAGAGAGGGGACGAAGAGTAAGAGAGAGACAGAAATAAGAGAAAGTGAGAAACAAGGACCGCGTGAAAAGGAGAAGAGAGAGAGAGAGACAGCAGTAAAATAGAAAAGTGAGTGGAGGGACGGGGAGAGATAGAGAGAGTCAGAGGCAGCAGAGAGAGAAATAGAACGAGTTCAAGAAAGTGGAGACTGAAAGAGAGAAGGAAATTGAAGGACGAGAAAGAGAAAACTGAGACACTGGGAGAGAAACAGGACGGGAGAGAAAGAGAGAAGGAGAAGAGGCAGAGAAAGAGTTAGAGACAGCATGGAGCGTAAAAGAGAGAGAAAAAAGAAGAGAGCGATAAAGAGAAGAAGAAGAAGAAGAGAGTGAGAGATGGAGACAGCTGAGAAAAGAGAGATGGAGAAGAAGGTGAATAAGAAAGAGAGTGTGGAGACAAAGGGGGAGAGAGAGATGGAGGAGAGGGGGAGAGAGAGAAAGGGCTGAGAAAGTTAGAGGAAGAGGAGAGAGAGAAGTGGGGGAGAGAGGGAGAGAAAGGAGAATTAAAGGAAAGGGGGGAGAGAAAGAGAGAGGAGAGAGAGAGCAAGGGGAGAGAGACAGAGAACAAATGGGGGAGAGAGAGGAGAGTGAAAGGAGAGAGAGAGAGAGGGAAAGGAGTGTGAAAGGGAGAGAGAGAAAGAGGGAAGAGAGAAAGAAAGGAGTGTAAAAGGAGGAAAGAGAGAAAGAGGAGAGAGAGAGGAGAGTAAAAGGGGGGAGAGAGAAAGAGGGGAGAGAGAGAGAGAGAGAGAGAGAAAGAGACAGAGAGAAAGTGGGTGGAGAGAAAGAGGGAAGAGAGAAAGAAAGGAGTGTAAAAGGAGGAAAGAGAGAGGAGAGTAAAAGGGGGGAGAGAGAAAGAGGGGAGAGAGAGAGAAAGTGACAGAGAGAAAGTGGGGAAAGAGAGAGAGAGAGAGAGAGAGAGAGAAAGAAAGTGACAGAGAGAAAGTGGGGGGAGAGAGAGAGAGGGAGAGAAAGAGACAGAGAGAAAGTGGGTGGAGAGAAAGAGAGAGAGAGAGAAAGAGACAGAGAGAAAGAGAGAGAGAGAGAAAGAGACAGAGAGAAAGAGAGAGAGAGAAAGAGAGAGAGAGAGAAAGAGACAGAGAGAGAGAGAGAGAAAGTGGGGAGAGAGAGAGAATATGTGGTGGTTGACGAGGAGGAGGTGAGTGAGTGAGTGAGTGAGTGAGTGAGTGAGTGAACGAGACCAGTGACAGTAAACACGTTCATCAGGAGCTCCGTCACCAGAGAAGCACCACTGACCGTCCAGCGTCCACCTCCTCCAGCACCTCTGGAGCTGGATCTGTCTGCGGTGTTGACTTTTAGGGTTCTAGATAGAATCAGTCAGTCAGATAGTGTTAGAATCACTGCCTGTGTTCTTGGTTTGTATGGTCACTCTGAGGAGGTAAACCGTAGGTGTGGTCATTTCCAGACTCGTCCTCGTCGCCCGCCTCCTCCCGGCTCTCCCGGTGACCGCTCTGTTAGCACGGAGCGCCAGCGCCATGTCAGCTCACACAAAGAGAATTATTAAACCAACAGAGGGCATTAACGGCCCCGAAAACGAGCCGCCCGCCGCCGGCCCCCTCTCCCCGTCCCTCAGAGTTATGGACGGAGCGGCCGGTCCCGCCACAGAGGCAGAGAGAGGCCACAGCAGCGGCCATAACTTAGATAACAATCCCCACCAACGACAGTCCGGCGCTCCGGTAATGTCTCCTAGCTGAGTTATAAACCCGGGACCCTCTCAGACTCGCCGGCCTGGCTGAGTGATCAGTCTCCTGACGGGTCAGAGCCTTCTTTATATCACCCCTCCAGATTTCAGCTCTATCACGGACCCTCAGAGCCGCCCAGAGAGTGAGCGGGAGTGAGTTTGTGGGGGGAGTTGTTATTATTAACAGAGTTTATCTTTTTATATTTGGCTCCGTTTTCCTTAAACACAGTGTTTTCTCTTACCGTACGTCTGAAACACTCTGTCTTTAAGCCCCGCCTACCAATGTGCCCACCACTGTGCTCTGATTGGTCAGCACACTCTCTCTCTCTGTTCTGACTGGTCAAGCAGCAGAGCAAGCTGTCTTTATTGCAGTGGTGTTGGTTCTGCTGTGTAAGTTAGAGTCAGAGTCCGATCCTGAAAGTCAGGCAGACGGTTGGATCCAAGCTGGACTGGAGCAGGACGTTCAGAGTGGTCAGTTTTTACTGGTCAGCTCTCTGTGTGGTGTGTAAAGGGGCCGAGCTTGTCATTAGGCGGGCAATAAGGACTGTGTTGCAAGATGATGTCACCATGTAACAGAGAAAAGGACTACAGAATAACAGACAACACTGCATCTACATGTTTATATGTTTGCCTTCAACCCACTGTGGTGCCTCCTTCTCTGTTATTGCCCCCCCGACAGTGAAATAAAGTATCCAGCTACACTGTCCACCATGGAAGTCCAGAATCTTCTCAAACTATCATAGCGGAACATCTCAAACTTTTCTTGAGGGAGCTTTCAGAGGTCTTAGAAAAAAGAAAAGAACTGAAAGTTTTCCATAAACGTTTGGTGTACCCAAACTTTTGCCCTGCGCTGTGCAGTCCAGTCCTGGCTCACGGTCCTCGCCGTACCTGCTGATCGGAATGCTGACCAGTAACAATGTTCCTTTTAAGGAAAATCTCACAGAACAGCAACAATCCAGAGGAGCTGAGCTGCAGATAATCGAAGGTGTTTTAGTCCAATCATCAGAAAAAGCTGAGCACTCTCTCAGCGTTGCACTCCCCAGAGCACTCGCGCAGGAGTGCCTGCCTTCCTCACGCTTACACACAGCACGCTTAACAAACAGGTCACCAGGGCTACCTCACACCACTGACCACTACAGTCCACACCAGTGGCAACTGGTACCTATGACATCATCGTCTACAGTCAGGACCAACAGCTGAACCTCCAATACCACTTCATTAGAAACAACTTGTGCTTCCACTCACTGGCCACTTTATTGGAAACACCAACCTTGTGTTTCCACTAACTGGCCGCTTTATTAGAAACAACTACTTTGTACTTCCACTAACAGGCCACTTTATTGGAAACACCAACCTTGTATTTCCACAAACTAGCCACTTCATTAAAAACACCAACATTGTACTTCCACTCACTGGCCACTTTATTAGAAACACCAACCTTGTATTTCCACTAACTGGCCATTTTATTAGAAACACCTACCTTGTATTTCCACTAACAGGCCACTTTATTGGAAACACCAACCTTGTATTTCCACTAACTGGCCACTGTATTAGAAACACCTACCTTGCGCTTCCACTTACTGGCCAATTTATTAGAAACACACACCTTGTACTTTCACAAACTGGTCACTTTAGTAGAAACACCAACCTTGTATTTCCAATAACTGGCCACTTTATTGGAAACACCAACATTGTATTTCCACTAACTGACCACTTTATTAGAAACACCTACCTTGTGCTTCCACTAACTGTGCTGGTGAAGCTGTACGGTGGTGGATCTATGAGGGAGTGTGTGTTCAGAGTGCTGGTGATGCTGTACGGTGGTGGATCTATGAGGGAGTGTGTGTTTAGAGTGCTGGTGAAGCTGTACGGTGGTGGATCTATGAGCGGCTGTGTGTTCAGAGTGCTGGTGAAGCTGTACGGTGGTGGATCTATGAGGGAGTGTGTGTTCAGAGTGCTGGTGAAGCTGTACGGTGGTGGATCTATGAGGGGAGTGTGTGTTCAGAGTGCTGGTGAAGCTGTACGGTGGTGGATCTATGAGGGAGTGTGTGTTCAGAGTGCTGGTGAAGCTGTACGGTGGTGGATCTATGAGGGAGTGTGTGTTCAGAGTGCTGGTGAAGCTGTACGGTGGTGGATCTATGAGGGAGTGTGTGTTCAGAGTGCTGGTGAAGCTGTACGGTGGTGGATCTATGAGCGGCTGTGTGTTCAGAGTGCTGGTGAAGCTGTACGGTGGTGGATCTATGAGCGGCTGTGTGTTCAGAGTGCTGGTGAAGCTGTACGGTGGTGGATCTATGAGGGAGCGTGTGTTCAGAGTGCTGGTGAAGCTGTACGGTGGTGGATCTATGAGGGAGTGTGTGTTCAGAGTGCTGTTGATGCTGTACGGTGGTGGATCTATGAGGGAGTGTGTGTTCAGAGTGCTGGTGAAGCTGTACGGTGGTGGATCTATGAGGGAGCGTGTGTTTAGAGTGCTGGTGAAGCTGTACGGTGGTGGATCTATGAGGGAGCGTGTGTTTAGAGTGCTGGTGAAGCTGTACGGTGGTGGATCTATGAGGGAGTGTGTGTTCAGAGTGCTGGTGATGCTGTACGGTGGTGGATCTATGAGGGAGTGTGTGTTCAGAGTACTGGTGAAGCTGTACGGTGGTGGATCTATGAGCGAGCGTGTGTTCAGAGTGCTGGTGAAGCTGTACGGTGGTGGATCTATGAGCGAGCGTGTGTTCAGAGTGCTGGTGAAGCTGTACGGTGGTGGATCTATGAGGGAGTGTGTGTTCAGAGTGCTAGTGAAGCTGTACGGTGGTGGATCTATGAGCGGCTGTGTGTTCAGAGTGCTGGTGAAGCTGTACGGTGGTGGATCTATGAGGGAGCGTGTGTTTAGAGTGCTGGTGAAGCTGTACGGTGGTGGATCTATGAGCGGCTGTGTGTTCAGAGTGCTGGTGAAGCTGTACGGTGGTGGATCTATGAGCGGCTGTGTGTTCAGAGTGCTGGTGAAGCTGTACGGTGGTGGATCTATGAGGGAGTGTGTGTTTAGAGTGCTGGTGAAGCTGTACGGTGGTGGATCTATGAGGGAGTGTGTGTTCAGAGTGCTGGTGAAGCTGTACGGTGGTGGATCTATGAGGGAGTGTGTGTTTAGAGTGCTGGTGAAGCTGTACGGTGGTGGATCTATGAGGGAGTGTGTGTTTAGAGTGCTGGTGAAGCTGTACGGTGGTGGATCTATGAGGGAGTGTGTGTTCAGAGTGCTGGTGAAGCTGTACGGTGGTGGATCTATGAGGGAGCGTGTGTTCAGAGTGCTGGTGAAGCTGTACGGTGGTGGATCTATGAGCGGCTGTGTGTTCAGAGTGCTGGTGAAGCTGTACGGTGGTGGATCTATGAGGGAGCGTGTGTTTAGAGTGCTGGTGAAGCTGTACGGTGGTGGATCTATGAGGGAGTGTGTGTTCAGAGTGCTGGTGAAGCTGTACGGTGGTGGATCTATGAGGGAGTGTGTGTTTAGAGTGCTGGTGAAGCTGTACGGTGGTGGATCTATGAGCGGCTGTGTGTTCAGAGTGCTGGTGAAGCTGTACGGTGGTGGATCTATGAGGGAGTGTGTGTTTAGAGTGCTGGTGAAGCTGTACGGTGGTGGATCTATGAGCGGCTGTGTGTTCAGAGTGCTGGTGAAGCTGTACGGTGGTGGTTCTATGAGCGGCTGTGTGTTCAGAGTGCTGGTGAAGCTGTACGGTGGTGGATCTATGAGCGAGCGTGTGTTCAGAGTGCTGGTGAAGCTGTACGGTGGTGGATCTATGAGGGAGTGTGTGTTCAGAGTGCTGGTGAAGCTGTACGGTGGTGGATCTATGAGGGAGTGTGTGTTTAGAGTGCTGGTGAAGCTGTACGGTGGTGGATCTATGAGCGGCTGTGTGTTCAGAGTGCTGGTGAAGCTGTACGGTGGTGGATCTATGAGCGAGCGTGTGTTCAGAGTGCTGGTGAAGCTGTACGGTGGTGGATCTATGAGGGAGCGTGTGTTCAGAGTGCTGGTGAAGCTGTACGGTGGTGGATCTATGAGCGAGCGTGTGTTCAGAGTGCTGGTGAAGCTGTACGGTGGTGGATCTATGAGCGGCTGTGTGTTCAGAGTGCTGGTGAAGCTGTACGGTGGTGGATCTATGAGGGAGTGTGTGTTCAGAGTGCTGGTGAAGCTGTACGGTGGTGGATCTATGAGGGAGTGTGTGTTCAGAGTGCTGGTGAAGCTGTACGGTGGTGGATCTATGAGGGAGTGTGTGTTCAGAGTGCTGGTGAAGCTGTACGGTGGTGGATCTATGAGGGAGTGTGTGTTCAGAGTGCTGGTGAAGCTGTACGGTGGTGGATCTATGAGGGAGTGTGTGTTTAGAGTGCTGGTGAAGCTGTACGGTGGTGGATCTATGAGCGGCTGTGTGTTCAGAGTGCTGGTGAAGCTGTACGGTGGTGGATCTATGAGGGAGTGTGTGTTTAGAGTGCTGGTGAAGCTGTACGGTGGTGGATCTATGAGCGGCTGTGTGTTCAGAGTGCTGGTGAAGCTGTATGGTGGTGGTTCTATGAGCGGCTGTGTGTTCAGAGTGCTGGTGAAGCTGTACGGTGGTGGATCTATGAGGGAGTGTGTGTTTAGAGTGCTGGTGAAGCTGTACGGTGGTGGATCTATGAGGGAGTGTGTGTTTAGAGTGCTGGTGAAGCTGTACGGTGGTGGATCTATGAGCGAGCGTGTGTTCAGAGTGCTGGTGAAGCTGTACAGTGGTGGATCTATGAGCGGCTGTGTGTTCAGAGTGCTGGTGAAGCTGTACGGTGGTGGATCTATGAGCGAGCGTGTGTTCAGAGTGCTGGTGAAGCTGTACGGTGGTGGATCTATGAGCGGCTGTGTGTTCAGAGTGCTGGTGAAGCTGTACGGTGGTGGATCTATGAGGGAGTGTGTGTTTAGAGTGCTGGTGAAGCTGTACGGTGGTGGATCTATGAGCGGCTGTGTGTTCAGAGTGCTGGTGAAGCTGTACGGTGGTGGATCTATGAGGGAGTGTGTGTTTAGAGTGCTGGTGAAGCTGTACGGTGGTGGATCTATGAGCGGCTGTGTGTTCAGAGTGCTGGTGAAGCTGTACGGTGGTGGATCTATGAGCGGCTGTGTGTTCAGAGTGCTGGTGAAGCTGTACGGTGGTGGATCTATGAGGGAGTGTGTGTTTAGAGTGCTGGTGAAGCTGTACGGTGGTGGATCTATGAGGGAGTGTGTGTTCAGAGTGCTGGTGAAGCTGTACGGTGGTGGATCTACGAGGGAGTGTGTGTTTAGAGTGCTGGTGAAGCTGTACGGTGGTGGATCTATGAGCGGCTGTGTGTTCAGAGTGCTGGTGAAGCTGTACGGTGGTGGATCTATGAGCGGCTGTGTGTTCAGAGTGCTGGTGAAGCTGTACGGTGGTGGATCTACGAGGGAGTGTGTGTTTAGAGTGCTGGTGAAGCTGTACGGTGGTGGATCTATGAGCGGCTGTGTGTTCAGAGTGCTGGTGGAGCTGTACGGTGGTGGATCTATGAGGGAGTGTGTGTTTAGAGTGCTGGTGAAGCTGTACGGTGGTGGATCTATGAGGGAGTGTGTGTTCAGAGTGCTGGTGAAGCTGTACGGTGGTGGATCTATGAGGGAGTGTGTGTTTAGAGTGCTGGTGAAGCTGTACGGTGGTGGATCTATGAGCGGCTGTGTGTTCAGAGTGCTGGTGGAGCTGTACGGTGGTGGATCTATGAGGGAGTGTGTGTTTAGAGTGCTGGTGAAGCTGTACGGTGGTGGATCTATGAGGGAGTGTGTGTTCAGAGTGCTGGTGAAGCTGTACGGTGGTGGATCTATGAGCGGCTGTGTGTTTATAGATACGGTGTTGAGGAGATGAATGAGCTGCTGTCCTGACTGTCGTCCTGGCTGTTATTTGTTTTTCTGAATGCTGAAGTGCTGAATCAGGTATGCGCGGCGCGTCACCTGTTCTTTGGATTGTAACTGTGTAATCAACACTTCAGAGCAAACTTGTGCGAGGGGTCCGCCTCGTTGTTATGCTGCATCACGCCTCTGCTGGCTGGGCTCTGAATTAGTGATGCGGCTCGCCTCTTCCTGGGAACCGCCGTGATGTATTAAACTTCCCGCCGAGTGATTGATCGAGGCTAAATTGCTGACCGGTGGAGAAACGCTACACCTCTTCTCCGCCGCCGTGTACGCTCAGGCCTCGCGGCCTCGTCTCTCTTTGTCCGTCTCTGAATCGCGGCGAGGCTAAATCACGCCGAGGGAGCAGAAGCCTTTCGTCTGCTCCGCGCTGGTGGATGATGAATATCCAGATCTGATCCAAACGTTCATCACGGGGGCAGTCGTGGGCTGAAGGTTAGGGATCCGGCCTTGTGAACGGAAGGTCACCGGTTCGATCCCCGGGACCGGCAAGTCATGACTGTAGTGCCCTTGAGCAAGGCACCTAACCCCAACTGCTCCCCGGGCGCCGTGGATAAGGGCTGCCCACCGCTCCGGGCACGTGTGCTCACCGCCCCCTAGTGTGTATGTTCACTAGTGTGTGTATATGTGGGTGTTTCACTGCACGGATGGGTTAAATGCGGAGGTCAAATTCCGCTGTGTGTAAACACATGTGGCTAATCGTAGTTCTACGTTCTAATCGTAGTCCTACGTTCTACACGAATCACGGCCGTCCGGCGGTGTGTCTGCGGAAGCTTGGCGTTTGTTACGGATGGGCTGCCCCGGCTGTGTCGGCGCCGAGGGCTCCGCAGGGCTCTCCGCTGACATCTCTGCTGATCACAGCTTTCATTCAGCACCTCAGCTCTTTCCCTCGACTCGACTCGACTCGCCGAGACTTCACTCGTCAGGAAGTAGCGCAGATACGCACTCAGAGCTTAAAACCTCGTCTGTGAGTCATTAGAGGGATTTTAGAGATAAACTGTTTGGTTCCGAACCAGAAATCTGCCAGAACAGAGTCCATTAAAATCTCATAGAGTTCTAAAGCTCCCTGCTCACCATACACACCATCAATACAGCAGCTCACTACCACACACTCAATCACACTGAGCGGAAAGAAGTGTTTCTAATAAAGTGGCCAGTTAGTGGAAGTACAAGGTTGGTGTTTCTAATAAAGTGGCCAGTTAGTGAAAGTACAAGGTTGGTGTTTCTAATAAAGTGGACAGTTACTGGATGTGCAAGGTTGGTGTTTCTAATAAAGTGGCCAGTTAGTGAAAGTACAAGGTTGGTGTTTCTAATAAAGTGGCCAGTTACTGGAAGTGCAAGGTGAGTGTTTATAATAAAGTGGCCAGTTAGTGGAAGAACAAGGTTGGTGTTTCTAATAAAGTGGACAGTTAGTGGAAGTACAAGGTTTGTGTTTCTAATAAAGTGGCCAGTTAGGAGAAGCACAAGGTTTATGTTTCTGATAAAGTGGCCATTTAGGAGAAGCACAAGGTTTATGTTTCTAATAAAGTGGCCATTTAGGAGAAGCACAAGGTTTGTGTTTCTAATAAAGTGGCCAGTTAGTGGAAGTACAAGGTTTGTGTTTCTAATAAAGTGGCCAGTTAATGGAAGTACAAGGTTGGTGTTTCTAATAAAGTGGCCAGTTAGTGGAAGTACAAGGTAGGTGTTTCTAATAAAGTGGCCAGTCAGTGGAAGTACAAGGTTGGTGTTTTTCTAATAAAGTGGCCAGTTAGAGGATGTACAACGTGGCTGTTTCTAATAAAGTGGCCAGTTAAAGGATGTACAACGTGGCTGTTTCTAATAAAGTGGCCAGTTAAAGGATGTGCAACGTGGCTGTTTCTAATAAAGTGGCCAGTTAAAGGATGTGCAACGTGGCTGTTTCTAATAAAGTGGCCAGTTAGAGGATGTACAACGTGGCTGTTTCTAATAAAGTGGCCAGTTAGTGGAAGCCCTTGGTAGGTGTAGTTGCTCTGAGTGGAATGTTGTGTTGTCTGCTGTGGTCGTATGGAACACTCGTTTATTATCAGATCACTTCAGTTGAATGTCTCTCCTGTTCCAGTCTTCACTTTCTGAGCTCTCACTGGTTGACTGTCTCTCAGACGCAGTGGAGCGTCCTCCAGTGGCTGAGGAACCTGTCTGCGCTCTACGGTCTCACTGCTGGTGTTAATTCTGCTCAAATTGTTCTGTTTGATTTCATAACTTTGTATTATTTTCTTTTTTTTCAGTTCCCGCCAACATATACAGAGTTTCAGAAGACATCACTGTGAACGAAGGCAGTAACGTCACGCTGAGCTGCCTCGCTAACGGCAGGCCGGACCCCTCCATCACCTGGAGGCTGCTCAACCCATCAGGTGAGTGCGCGTTTAGACCTTCCAACGATTCAATCCTGGGCCTGGCTTAGCTTATACCCTACCAACCAGCCTCATGCTACCTGCACACCTAAATCAACCCTACCTCACACCAGTTTGAGCACCAGTAGCACTTCAGTATAGGTGACTGTGATAATAGCCTTATATATAATATACTTAATACAGAACTTAAAGCGTTTATTTCTGTTTATTACTACATTGTTAAGCATTACCTAATACAATGTAAACATTTTCCACAGCTCTTTGTTTCATATACAAATATATCAGAATCCTGGGCCCAGTATTATTGGGTCTCCTAATTATGTGGATGCCTATTACATAATTATTACATTAACCAGAGAGGAGAGTCTGGGTCCTGGAGAAGAGCAGGACTTTGGGCAGCTTTAGGAAGTCACTGTGTAGCCTGGCGTATACATAGCTGCTAATTTCCAAACAGAAATATCGAAAGGCTTATAAGACTATCCATCCAGAGAGTAAGTGGTCCTCCTGTAGTACTAATATATTACTCCAACTCCTCCGCTAATACTAATCCCATCCTAATGGGGTTTAATCTAAACCTCGCACATTCAGTCTGCTCTGGATTGTTGAGGTGAGTGGGATCACCATGCTCACCAGATCCAAACGGCTCTCCGAGGCCTCCAGAAAGAAGGTTGTAGATGCAGATGAGTCTCACATCCCAAAATGTCCTCATGGTAGTAGGTAGCTCTCACCACACTTGATGTTAAAGTACAGCATCTATCATCAACCTTCTTTCTGAAGGCCTCAGAGAGCTCTATCTGAGACAGAGTCCTCCAGCATCAGCTCTGAGGATGTTCTGATCATCTGCAGCTGATGTGCTGCTTCTGATTATAAGTTATACTGTAGGTATATATAAATTATGTATATTATAGGTGTATGTGTTCAGTTGTATCCATCCCTCCATATTATTTAAATGAAGATTAACTATCCATATGTTATAAATATCTGTAATCTGTAATTTTCCCATAGACCTGGGTATCCAATAGCTTTCCCATAGACCTGGGTATCCAATAATTTTCCCATAGACCTGGGTATCCCATAGCTTTCTCATAGACCTGGGTATCTTATAGCTTTCCCATAGACCTGGGTATCCAATAATTTTCCCATAGACCTGGGTATCCAATAATTTTCCCATAGACCTGTGTATCCCATAGCTTTCTCATAGACCTAACTATCCCATAGCTTTCTCATAGACCTGGGTATCTCATAGCTTATAAATATCTGTAAAATATCTCATTCTTTTTATTACTGTAACATGAAACACTGACGCGGTATTATAAACAGTATTTAAAAACAGTATTTCTCAACATTGATATTAAAATTCAGCTCTTTGTGCCTTTTAAGTGATTTAATTGTGGAAACTGGACGTAATGATTTGAATGACTTGCTTGAATTACTCCACAGTGACTTGGGAATCACTCGAGACTTGAAGGTTAAGACTTGAGACTTGCTTATGACTTGCACATGTGTGACTTACTCCCACCTCTGCTACATAGTGTACATTATTAACCATACACTTAGAACTACTTACTTTATTCTATTAAACCCTACATAGGTCTTATTACTCCAGTAGTGTGATTAGGTCAGTAGTTAACTGGATAACTATATCCATCACTACTATATTAACAATACTGAGCCTTAAAATTCATAGTACTACCTTAAATGGAGGTTCTCAGTTAATTACCAACTACTATCTAGATAATGTGCTGGAAAGTGCTTATTACACTTTAGTTATTGTTCAATAAAGTAGTAATAAGAGGCCAGCTAAGTAGTAATAATTGGCTTGAGTTATTTAACAGCTAATTATAATTGGTAAGGTTTTAAAAAGTGTGAAAATGAATGTCTAACATGTTCAGATGATGATTATGTCAGTACTTCATGCTGGTTACTGTTTAATAATAAATGAGTCGTCACGGCTTATAAAGATATAATAATGAAAATCCCAATATAGCATCAGAAACTACATAAGCAAGTCTGATTGATTCTAGTCTTGGCTGATCAGTTACATCCATCATTACTATATTGATTTAACATAATAACTATATTGAGTCTAAAAATTAGTTGTACTACCTTAAATAAAGGTTCTTAGTTACTTATTTCGCTGTAGTTACTGTTTAACAAAGTAGTAATAAGAGGCCGGTTGAGTTTTATCCATTGGCTTGATGAGTTGTGGCTTAACCAGATAATTACCAACTAATAGTGCTTATTTCATCTTAATTACTGTTTAATAAAGTAATAATAAGAGGCCGGCTGAGTACTAGTTATTGGCTTGATGAGTTAATTTAAAAGTGTGTATTGAACGTCTAACATGTTCAGATTATGATTATATCTAAACTTCATGCTGGTTACTGTTTATTAATAAACGAGTCATCTCGGCTTATAAAGGTATAATAATGAAAATCCCAATATAGCATCAGAAACTACATAAGCAAGTCTGATGGATAACAAACAAGATTAAGCCCAAATCATGGTTCTACCTTAAATAGAGGTTCTTAGTTCAACTCTAGTTTGGGCTTAACCAGCCAATTTCAAACTACTTTCTGGATAATGCACTAGAAAATACTTATTTCACCTTAATTACTGTTTAATAAAGTAGTAATAAGAGGCCGACTGAAGAGTATCTATTGGGCTTGATGGGTTAATTAAATTTACAAGGTTTAAAACGTGTGTAATGAACGTCTAATGTGTTCAGATTATGATTATGTCTGAACTTCCTGCTGTTACTGATTAATAATAAATAAATCATCACGGCTGTATGAGTTTGATGAAGTTTATAAAGGTGTAATAATAGACGCCCAACACATAAATCAGAAACTACATAATCAAGTGTATATGATGAATAACAAAGTGTATTTGTTAACAACATTATATCTTAGAGGTTCTTAGTTAAACTCTAGTCGTGGCTTAACCAGATAATTACCAACTACTAGTGCTGAGTTCACCTTAGTTACTGTTTAATAAAGTAGTAATAAGAGGCCGCCTAAATAGTAATTATTGGCTTGTTGAGTTAATTAAAAAGTGTGTAATGAACATCTAACATGTTTAGACTATGATTAAGCCCAAATCATGGTTCTACCTTAAATAGAGGTTCTTAGTTAAACTCTAGTTTTGGTTTAATTACCAACTACTAGCTTAATAACACACTAGAAAGTACTTATTTCACCTTAATTACTGTTTAATAAATTAGTAATAAGCAGCCAGTTGAGTAGTATCTATTGGGCTTGATGAGTTAATTAAATTTAAAAGGTTTAAAAAGTGTGTAATGTTTATCTAACATGCTCAGATGATGATTATGTCCGTGCTTCCTGCTGTTACTGATTATTAATAAACTAGTCATCACGGCTGTATGAGTTTGATGAAGTTTATAAAGGTGTAATAATAGACGCCCAACACATAAATCAGAAACTACATAATCGAGTGTATATGATGAATAACAAAGTGTATTTTGTTAACAACATTAAACCCAAATCATGGTTCTACCTTAAATAGAGGTTCTTAGTTAAACTCTAGTCGTGGCTTAACCAGATAATTTAAAACTAGTGCTTATTTCATCTTAATTACTGTTTAATAAAGTAATAATAAGAGGCCGGCTGAGTACTAATTATTGGCTTGATGAGTTAATTTAAAAGTGTGTATTGAACGTCTAACATGTTCAGATTATGATTATATCTAAACTTCATGCTGGTTACTGTTTATTAATAAACGAGTCATCTCGGCTTATAAAGGTATAATAATGAAAATCCCAATATAGCATCAGAAACTACATAAGCAAGTCTTTTTGATGGATAACAAACAACATTAAGCCCAAATCATGGTTCTACCTTAAATAGAGGTTCTTAGTTAAACTCTAGTTTGGGCTTAACCAGCTAATTTCTAACTACTTTCTGGATAATGCACTAGAAAATACTAATTTCACCTTAATTACTGTTTAATAAAGTAGTAACAAGAGGCCGACTGTGTAGTATCTATTGGCTTGATGGGTTAATTAAATTTACAAGGTTTAAAACGTGTGTAATGAACATCTAATGTGTTCAGATTATGATTATGTCAGTACTTCCTGCTGTTACTGATTATTGATAAACGAGTCATCACGGCTGTATGAGTTTGATGAAGTTATAAAGGTATAATAATGATCTCAGTATCAGAACCCACGTAAGCGAGTCTATCTGATAGATAGTGACGTGTCTCGTCCCGGCTGATCAGATACGTGTGAGTATGCGGGGTCTGACTGTGTGAATTAGATTTGAGAACCGTTCCGTTCAGTCTGAGGCTCCGAGGCGTCGAGGCAGGCGTGTTTGATCTGACTCGAACTGATAATCTCAGAGTTTTTTTATTTCTCTCTGAGACAAAGATCAGCTTTTAGTATCAGATTAGACTCTCTCCTGCGCCGCTTTTGAGAGGGTACCTGTCGTCGTAGAGATGCGGCGCGGTGAGGAAGACTCCGGAACGCTTTGGCGGATACCTGGCTGCTGTGCTGAGCGCTGTGAGCGTCTCCTGGCGCCGTGTGAGGAGCGCTCGGTGGAGTAATCCTCAGGACAGAGCAGAGTTCGGAGCCTGGAGCCGCTGACAGATGAAATTTCCTCCGGCGTGGCGGCAGCTGCTCCGGATCACTAATGAATGTGTTTATTTACTAAGTAAGGAGAAAATGCCTGAAGCTGTCCAGATTGATTAGCGCCGCGGTTCCAGGGCTTTGCTGCCGAGTTTTGGGGACCCCTGGGTGACCAGTCTGCTTTTATGTGTCTGTGTGTGAATTAGCTCGTTATTAATGTTTAATTAACATTTTATTAACGTGCTAGAGTGAATTTCCATGTGCTGTCCACTCTATTAGACACGCCTACCTTCTTGCTGCTCCTCTGTATACCATAGCTTTCACATAGATCTGGGTATCCCGTAGCCTATCTATAGACCTAATTATCCCAAAGCTTTCCCACAGACCTAATTATCCCAAAGCTTTCCCATAGACCTAACTATCCCAAAGCTTTCCCATAGACCTAACTATCCCAAAGCTTTCCCATAGACCTGGGTATCCAATAATTTTCCCATAGACCTGGGTATCCCATAGCTTTCTCATAGACCTGGGTATCCAATAATTTTCCCATAGACCTGGGTATCCCATAGCTTTCTCATAGACCAGGGTATCCAATAGCTTATCCATAGACCTGGGCATCCCATAGCTTTCTCATAGACCTGGGTATCTCATCGCTTATCCATAGACCTAACTATCCAATAACTTTCTCGTAGACCTGGGTATCCCATAGTTTATCCATAGACCTAACTATCCCATAGCTTTCCCATAGACCTAACTATCTCATAGCTTTCCCATAGACCGAACTATCCCATAGCTTTCCCATATACCTGGATATCCCATAGCTTATCCAGAGACTTAACTATCCCATTGCTTTCCTATAGACCTAACTATCCCATAGCTTTCCCATATACCTGGATATCCCAAAGCTTTCTCATAGTCCTAACTATCTCATAGCTTTCCCATAGACCTGGATATCCCAAAGCTTTCTCATAGTCCTAACTATCTTTTTCATCTTTTTTGTTAAAGATAACAGCATCATAACACCTGTGTCTCAGGTTAAGTTGATGGATGGCTCTGTTTATTAAACCCGGAGTTGATTTTTCTGTCTGCGATCTTCTCCGGTTGGTTCGGTTGGTTTGGTGAAATGTTTAAGCTGCTTTTGAAGCCAGGAGTGGTTCGGAGATCAGTTCACTTCGTAACTGCTTCAGCTTATTGCATCACTTTTATCATCAAAAGACTTTTGTGTGCAAGACCTGCTCAGTGTTCGCAGAGACTCCAGCACAGTGTAATCCTGCAGACACAGGTAGATCCCAGGTGGAGCACAAGCATCTACCCTTCAGACCTCAGACTAGATCAGCGTAGACCTTTACTCTTTCACTCATTATTACAAATTTAGTACTGACCACTACACCACCTTACTGACCACTACACCACCAAACTGACCACTACACCACCTTACTGACCACTACACCACGGTACTAACCACTACACCACCATACTAACCACTACATCACCATACTAACCACTACACCACCGTACTGACCACTACACCACCGTACTAACCACTACATCACCATACTGACCACTACACCACCATACTGACCACTACACCACCATACTAACCACTACACCACTATCCTGACCACTACACCACCATACTAACCACTACACCACCAAACTGACCACTACACCACCATACTAACTACTACACCACCATACTAACCACTACACCACCATACTGACCACTACACCACCGTACTAACCACTACACCACCGTACTAACCACTACACCACCTTACTGACCACTACACCACCAAACTGACCACTACACCACCATACTAACCACTACACCACCATACTAACCACTACACCACCGTACTGACCACTACACCACCGTACTGACCACTACACAACCAAACTGACCACTACACCACCATACTAACCACTACACCACCATACTAACCACTACACCACCATACTAACCACTACACCACCGTACTGACCACTACACCACCGTACTAACCACTACACCACCATACTAACCACTACACCACCATACTAACCACTACACCACCGTACTGACCACTACACCACCGTACTGACCACTACACCACCGTACTGACCACTACACCACCGTACTAACCACTACACCACCATACTGACAACTACACCACCGTACTAACCACTACACCACCGTACTAACCACTACACCACCGTACTAACCACTACACCACCGTACTAACCACTACACCACCATACTGACAACTACACCACCGTACTAACCACTACACCACCGTACTAACCACTACACCACCATACTGACCACTACACCACCATACTAACCACTACACCACCGTACTAACCACTACACCACCATACTAACCACTACACCACCATACTAACCACTACACCACCGTACTAACCACTACACCACCATACTGACCACTACACCACCGTACTAACCACTACACCACCGTACTGACAACTACACCACCGTACTGACAACTACAGCACCGTACTAACCACTACACCACCGTACTAACCACTAAACCACCATACTGACCACTACACCACCATACTAACCACTACACCACCATACTAACCACTACACCACCGTACTGACAACTACACCACCGTACTGACAACTACACCACCGTACTAACCACTACACCACCGTACTAACCACTACACCACCGTACTGACAACTACACCACCGTACTGACAACTACAGCACCGTACTAACCACTACACCACCGTACTAACCACTACACCACCATACTAACCACTACACCACCGTACTGACAACTACACCACCGTACTGACAACTACAGCACCGTACTAACCACTACACCACCGTACTAACCACTACACCACCGTACTAACCACTACACCACCATACTGACCACTACACCACCGTACTAACCACTACACCACCGTACTAACCACTACACCACCGTACTGACAACTACACCACCGTACTGACAACTACAGCACCGTACTAACCACTACAGCACCGTACTAACCACTACACCACCGTACTAACCACTACACCACCGTACTAACCACTACACCACCGTACTGACCACTACACCACCGTACTAACCACTACACCACCGTACTGACCACTACACCACCGTACTAACCACTACACCACCGTACTGACCACTACACCACCGTACTAACCACTACACCACCGTACTGACCACTACACCACCGTACTAACCACTACACCACCGTACTGACCACTACACCACCGTACTAACCACTACACCACCGTACTGACCACTACACCACCATACTAACCACTACACCACCGTACTAACCACTACACCACCATACTGACAACTACACCACCGTACTGACCACTACAGCACCGTACTAACCACTACACCACCGTACTAACCACTACACCACCATACTAACCACTACACCACCATACTAACCACTACACCACCATACTGACCACTACACCACCATACTAACCACTACACCACCTACTAACCACTACACCACCCTACTAACCACTACACCACCATACTAACCACTACACCACCCTACTAACCACTACACCACCATACTAACCACTACACCACCATACTAACCACTACACCACCATACTGACCACTACACCACCGTACTAACCACTGCACCACCTACTAACCACTACACCACCTACTAACCACTACACCACCATACTAACCACTACACCACCATACTGACCACTACACCACCGTACTGACCACTACACCACCGTACTAACCACTACACCACCTACTAACCACTACACCACCATACTAACCACTACACCACCATACTAACCACTACACCACCGTACTAACCACTACACCACCGTACTAACCACTACACCACCATACTAACCACTACACCACCATACTAACCACTACACCACCGTACTAACCACTACACCACCGTACTAACTACTACACCACAAAAAGATTTACTCTTGTCCGGTCTCTCGCTCGGTCACTCTCTTCCTCGCTTCCCCTGATATCTTCATCGGTCTCTTTACAGCCTCTGACATGATGTCCAGGCTGGGAATACCGGACCAGCTACTTATTATAGCCTTCCGCAGTCCCTGCCCGGGGGGCTCACCCTGCTTCTCCAGAGTCACCCTGCTCTATAGCAGGCTCTCTCTCTCTCTCTCTCTCTATATATATATATATATATATATATATATACATATATAGCGCCATTGCTCTTTCCTATAATCGTGTTCAATGTAGTGTTGTAATGTGGGCAATAGTGGTTTAAGAACATATGTTATATATAATAGTGTTCTTTATAGTGAACTAATGTAAGGGATAGTGAATAGGGACCATAGCTGTTCCCTATAATAGTGTTCAATATGGTGGACTAATTTAGAAAATAGTGATTAGGGGGCATTTTGTTTTCTATAATGGTGCTCTTCATAGTGAACTTGTGAAGGGAATAGTGATTAAGGGTCATTACTTCTCCTTGTGATAGTGTTGTATATGATGCCATGATCAAGGAAATAGAGATTAGGGGGCCATAGCTGTTCCCTGTTCTGGTGTTCTATATGGTGCTCTAATGTAGAGAACAGTGATTTAGGACCAACTGGAACACAGTGAAAGACTGTCTGTGGGTTTTTCTCTGGATCTGTACAGATTAAATACATTTCTATTCTGTAGTTAAAGAGAAAGTAGGATGTTTTCAGGCGTTATTAAGAACACGTGTGTGAATCAGAGTAAAAGCAAAGTTAAACAGATCGAGTAATGGAAGGAAATGAACAGCGTCTCCTGCTAACAGATGAAAAGAAACTAAAACTATAAATAAAAACTCTCTTAGAAGAAGAAAAGTCTCCAGACGGCCGACTGGAGGGGTCCAGTAATTGTGGAATGTGTGGAGCGTAGATGGTAAAGCGGCTGTAATGTATTTTCTCTTTGTTGTTAGTGTGTGTGTCTGTGTGTGTGTGTGTCTGTCTGTGTGTGTGTGTGTGTGTGTGTGTGTGTGTGTGTGTGTGTGTGTGTGTGTGTGTTGGGGGTCTTTGTGGGGCTCATGTGGTTGGGGAGGAGTGCAGTTTGTGGGCACACCATCAAACATCCTCATTATTCTTTTAATTTTCATTCAGTTCAGTACTCAGTTTAATAATCACTACTGACTACTGATAAACTCATTTACACCATCAAACATCCTCATTATTCTTTTACTGATCATTCAGTTCAGTACTCAGTTTAATAATCACTACTGACTACTGATGAACTCATTTACACCATCAAACATCATCATTATTCTTTTAATGATCATTCAGTTCAGTACTCAGTTTAATAATCACTACTGACTACTGATGAACTCATTTACACCATCAAACATCCTCATTATTCTTTTAATGTTCATTCAGTTCAGTACTCAGTTTAATAATCACTACTGACTACTGATAAACTCATTTACACCATCAAACATCCTCATTATTCTTTTAATGTTCATCCAATTCAGTACTCAGTTTAATAATCACTACTGACTACTGATAAACTCATTTACACCATCAAACATCCTCATTATTCTTTTACTGTTCATTCAGTTCAGTACTCAGTTAAATAATCACTACTGACTACTGATAAACTCATTTACACCATCAAACATCCTCATTATTCTTTTAATGTTCATTCAGTTCAGTACCCAGTGTAATAATCACTACTGACTACTGATAAACTCATTTACACCATCAAACACCCTCATTATTCTTTTAATGATCATTCAGTTCAGTACTCAGTTTAATAATCACTACTGACTACTGATAAACTCATTTACACCATCAAACATCCTCATTATTCTTTTAATGTTCATTCAGTTCAGTACTCAGTTTAATAATCACTACTGACTACTGATAAACTCATTTACACCATCAAACATCCTCATTATTCTTTTAATGATCATTCAGTTCAGTACTCAGTTTAATCACTACTGACTACTGATAAACTCATTTACACCATCAAACATCCTCATTATTCTTTTACTGTTCATTCAGTTCAGTTCACTAGTTTAATAATCACTACTGACTTCAGTCCTCCCAGCTTGCAGAGTGCTCTCCTGAGCTGCTGAGTGTGATAGATCAGGTGTGAGACAGTCCTGAAGGTCGCGCTGGCTGTTTTCTTTCACTCTGTTTTAGAAAAGCTCTTAAAAACGTATCCAGTGTGTTTCTTTCACATCCCTCTCTTTTTCCTCTCTGAGTTCAGAGATGTTTAAACCGTTCGTGTTATATATATTTATCTCCACAGGCTTCACTCCTACACTCCTGTATTAACTTCTTACATCCCTGAACGTCTGACAGAGGAGGAGAAATGGAGGAGTAGGTTTTGCTCTTATGCTCCTCAGATTTCATTAGAACCTGAAAAACACCTCACAGCCTCTTTAATTACAGCCTTTAATTACAGAGTATCATACTATTAATTACTTCACAACAACCTGTCCTTCACTTCAAACACTCTCCTCAACTTTCACTACTGTGATCACTCTGTATGACCATGTATGTGTGTTTATAGTGTGTGTGTGTGTGTGTGTGTGTGTGTGTTTATGGTGTGTTTATAATGTGTATAGTGTGTTTATGGTGTGTATAGTGTGTTTGTGGTGTGTCGTTGTGAAGGTGTGTGTGAGTGTGTGTGTGTAGAGTGTATCGATTCTGAGTGTGTGTGTGTGTGTGTGTGTGTGTGTGTTGTTGTGAACGTGTGTGAGTGTGTGTGTAGAGAGGGAATCAATTCTGAGTGTGTGTGTGTGTGTGTGTGTGGTTGTGAAGGTGTGTGTGAGTGTGTGTGTAGAGAGTGAATCGATTCAGAGTGTGTATGTGTGTGTGTGTCGTTGTGAAGGTGTGTGTGAGTGTGTGTGTAGAGAGTGAATCGATTCGGAGTGTGTGTGTGTGTGTGTGTGTCGTCGTGAAGGTGTGTGTGAGTGTGTGTGTAGAGAGTGAATCGATTCAGAGTGTGTGTGTGTGTGTGTGTCGTTGTGAAGGTGTGTGTGAGTGTGTGTGTAGAGAGTGAATCGATTCAGAGTGTGTGTGTGTGTCTGTCGTTGTGAAGGTGTGTGTGAGTGTGTGTGTAGAGAGTGAATCGATTCAGAGTGTGTGTGTGTGTCGTTGTGAAGGTGTGTGTGAGTGTGTGTGTAGAGAGTGAATCGATTCAGAGAGTGTGTGTGTGTGTAGAGAGTGAATTGATTCAGAGTGTGTGTGTGTGTGTGTGTGTGTGTCGTTGTGAAGGTGTGTGTGAGTGTGTGTGTAGAGAGTGAATCGATTCAGAGTGTGTGTGTGTGTCTGTCGTTGTGAAGGTGTGTGTGAGTGTGTGTGTAGAGAGTGAATCGATTCAGAGTGTGTGTGTGTGTGTATGTGTGTCATTGTGAAGGTGTGTGTGAGTGTGTGTGTAGAGAGTGAATCGATTCAGAGTGTGTGTGTGTGTGTGTGTGTGTGTGTGTGTGTGTCGTTGTGAAGGTGTGTGTGAGTGTGTGTGTAGAGAGTGAATCGATTCAGAGAGTGTGTGTGTGTGTGTTGTGAAGGTGTGTGTGAGTGTGTGTGTAGAGAGTGAATCGATTCAGAGAGTGTGTGTGTGTGTGTGTGTGTGTGTGTGTGTGTCTCGTTGTGAAGGTGTGTGTGAGTGTGTGTGTAGAGAGTGAATCGATTCAGAGAGTGTGTGTGTGTGTGTGTGTGTGTGTGTGTGTGTGTCGTTGTGAAGGTGTGTGTGAGTGTGTGTGTAGAGAGTGAATCGATTCAGAGTGTGTGTGTGTGTCTGTCGTTGTGAAGGTGTGTGTGAGTGTGTGTGTAGAGAGTGAATCGATTCAGAGTGTGTGTGTGTGTGTATGTGTGTCATTGTGAAGGTGTGTGTGAGTGTGTGTGTAGAGAGTGAATCGATTCAGAGTGTGTGTGTGTGTGTGTGTGTGTGTGTGTGTCGTTGTGAAGGTGTGTGTGAGTGTGTGTGTAGAGAGTGAATCGATTCAGAGAGTGTGTGTGTGTGTGTGTGTGTGTGTGTCGTTGTGAAGGTGTGTGTGAGTGTGTGTGTAGAGAGTGAATCGATTTGGAGTGTGTATGTGTGTGTGTGTTGTTGTGAAAGTGTGTGTGTGTGTGTTGTGAGGGTGTGTGTGTGTGTGTGTGTCGTTGTGAAGGTGTGTGTGAGTGTGTGTGTAGAGAGTGAATCGATTCAGTGTGTGTGTGTGTGTGTGTGTGTGTCGTTGTGAAGGTGTGTGTGAGTGTGTGTGTAGAGAGTGAATCGATTTGGAGTGTGTATGTGTGTGTTGTTGTGAAAGTGTGTGTGTGTGTGTGTAGAGAGTGAATCGATTCAGTGTGTGTGTGTGTGTGTGTGTGTGTGTGTGTGTTGTGAAGGTGTGTGTGTGTGTAGAGAGTGAATCGATTCAGTGTGTGTGTGTGTGTGTGTTGTGAAGGTGTGTGTGAGTGTGTGTGTGTAGAGAGTGAATCGATTTGGAGTGTGTGTGTTGTTGTGAAAGTGTGTGTGTGTGTGTGTGTAGAGAGTGAATCGATTCAGTGTGTGTGTGTGTGTGTGTGTGTGTTGTGAAGGTGTGTGTGAGTGTGTGTGTGTAGAGAGTGAATCGATTTGGAGTGTGTGTGTGTTGTTGTGAAAGTGTGTGTGTGTGTGTGTGTAGAGAGTGAATCGATTCAGTGTGTGTGTGTGTGTGTGTGTGTGTGTGTGTTGTGAAGGTGTGTGTGAGTGTGTGTGTGTAGAGAGTGAATCGATTTGGAGTGTGTGTGTGTGTGTGTGTGTGTGTGTGTTGTGAAGGTGTGTGTGAGTGTGTGTGTGTAGAGAGTGAATCGATTTGGAGTGTGTGTGCTGATAAGCTCTTTGCTTTGTGGTGGGTAAAGAAAGGTCACTGAAGGTCAGGAGGGTTCAGCTTTGAGAGTGGTCACACCTTTCTGACCAAAGCTTCCAGATCCAGCTCGTACTGCAGGTACTGATCCGGTCTTCTGATCTGATCCAGTCTGTAATCTATCAGTGTCCTCCAGGTCAGGTGGAGGAGCGACAGGCTCGCGAATAGCTCCCCCTACTGGGTTAAATTGCTGGGCAGCATCTGGACCAATCACAAACAATTATAATAAATAAATAAATCTATTATTAGTTTTTGGACATTTTATTAGGTACACCTCCTCGTACCTCCACTCACTGTCCACTGTATCAGCTCCACTGACCATACAGGACCTCCACTCACTGTCCACTGTATCAGCTCCACTGGCCATACAGGACCTCCACTTACAGACTGTAGTTCATCTGATTCTCTGTATACTTTATTACTCTGTTCTTTAATGATCAGGACCCCCACAGGACCCCCACAGAGCAGATACTATTAGGGAGGTGGGTCATTCTCAGCACTGCAGTGACTCTGACATTGTGGTGGTGGTGTGTTAGTGTGTGTTGTGCTGGTGTAAGTGGATCAGAGACCCTCCTTCTGGCTTGTAAACTCAAGGGGGTGAAGAATGACTGACCAGCATCAGATATATGGTGTTGTCAGACACTGTGGTTATCTAATCTGACATGGTGACCATTGTGAAAGAGAGAAATGTTGTGTAATCCGATCCCAGTGTGTACCAACCCAAACACAACACTATAACTTGTGCACTCAGAGGTCGTGTAATGGTGCATCACTCTGTTTCTGTAGACGTCTGCTGGTTTACACTGGACTGGTTCTCGACAAGCGTAGTCCTCAGATGTGAGAGCGCGAGAGCAACACAGACTAATGCAGCAGCATCATATCACGAGACGTTCACTAGATCCAAGTACGGTATCTATAGCTACGGTGCGGTCCCAGGCCCCTCTCTGCCGCCGCTGCTACGACTGTGATGAAGAAGGCTGGGAGGAAGCAGCTGCTGGGAATGATGGTGAATGAGTCGCTGATTGGTGAACATGGGTTCAGTCTGGCATCTGGCCCACTGCCCCCCCCCTCGCTCTTCTGCTGCACCTGTCAGGTGTGTTTTGACGCTGCCGTCGCCGCCCCGGAGCTGCTGGGAACGTGGTTGCACATCTTTAGACGACAGGCTTTTAATTAGGCTCCTAATTACGGCCCACAAGAAGGCAGTAGAGAGCGGTTAAACCCGGATCAGCCCCGGAAGACCACCGAGCGACAACACTGATACAGGCACGCACACACAAGCCTCCTCAGCAGTTCAACAAAACCTCACACAAACATAACTTAATAATAATCATTTAATGAGTCTTCCCCGTGTAGATCCACCTTCTTTACTGTAGATCATCTAATCACACAGCTAGGGAAGGTATAAGGTTGGTGTTTCTAATAAAGTGGCCAGTTAGTGGAAGTACAAGGTTGGTGTTTCTAATAAAGTGGCCAGTTAGTGGAAGTACAAGGTTGGTGTTTCTAATAAAGTGGCCAGTTAGTGGAAGTACAAGGTTGGTGTTTCTAATAAAGTGGCCAGTGAGTGCGCAGTAATGATGAGGTGAAGTGGAGAGTGTCCTTGGATCCCTCACACACACATTTGGAGTGTGCTCTCTAAATCCACTCGGAGTGTGAGGGTCATGGGGGTTACCTCTGAACACGCTGCTCTCCTGTCAAACAGCAAGAGCAACAGCACCCCCCCACACACACATAGACACACACACAGACACACACACACACACACACTAACAGATACACACACAGACAGACACAGAAACACACACACAGACAGATAGACACACAGAGACATACACACAGACACTCACTCACACACACACACACACACACACAGACAGACACAGAAACACACACACAGACAGATACACATACACACACACACAGACAGATACACATACACACATACAAACAGACACACATACAGACACACACACACACACATACATACACACACACACACATACATTTACATATATACACACACACATACATACACACACATACATTTACATATACACATACAGACACACACAGACACACACACATACACACACACACATACATACATACACACATACATTTACATATACACATACATACACACATACATAAAAATACACACACGCAAACACACACGGACACACACATACATATACACACACACAGATATACACATACATACATACATACACACACATATACACATACATACATACACACACATACACACACACACACACACACACACACACACATATTCCCCATAGAACCTGTCAAAGCAGCTCAGCTTCAACTGACACAGAGAGAGAGAGAAAGAGAGAGAGAGAGAGAGAGAGAGAGAGAGAAAGAGAGAAAGAGAGAAAAAGAGAAAAAGAGAGAGAGAGAAAGAGAAAGAGAGAGAAAGAGAGAGAGAGAGAGAGAGAGAGAGAGAGAGAGAGAGAGAGAGAGGAGGGACAAAGAGAGAGAGATGGAGAATGATAGAGCGGGAGGTCAGATGTGAATTACAGCCTTGAATTACAAGGTAGCTGTTTCTAATAAAGTGGCCAGTGAGTGAAAGTACAAGGTACGTGTTTCTGATAAAGTGGCCAGTTAGTGGAAATATAGGGTAGCTCTACTTTCTATGCTCATCAGTAATACATTATTAAACATACCACATACTCAGCTTGTCTAACAGCAGCTATGAAGCTAACGCTAGCAGGAGATGAAAGCAGGAGGTTATCATGGCCCTGAGAAGCTTGTGTAAGGCGGCTGCCCCGGGGCCAGTATTCTGCCTTGTATGTGCGCGTGAAAACCTATAAATAGCCCTGGGAGAGCTGATCCAGGGCCAGCGCTGTTACTGTAGGGTCCAGGAGACGTGCGTGTGCAGAGTCTGAGAGCAGGAGCGGGGATTGGATTTGAAGTCTGCTGTATTATCCTGCAGCTCATGGGTAAATACACAAAGCCCATCGTAGAGACCCCGAGCTCCTCCACACATCTATAAGTGATGAACAGCTCCGAGGTTAGGTCTCACACATACAGCCTGACTTCAGCCCGGTCCTGACCCTGGAGACAAGAGCAGTGTGGGTGTGTGTGTGGTATGTGGAATAAAGAAGACATACACTATGTGGCCAAAAGTGTGTGGACACCTGAAAATCAAACCTGCATGAGCTTGTTGGCCCTCCCCTCCAGAATCGCTGCCGACACAGTTCCTGCGCTGAAGCTTTCAGAGGAACTATAGTGAGTGATGTATCAGAGGGTGGGTGCTTTTTATGTGCTACACGCTTCAGCACTCGGGGGCCCCGCTCTGTCAGTTTGTGGGGTCGGTCGCTTTGTGGCTGAAGTGTTGTTGTCGTTAGATGCTTCCACTTCACAATAACAGCACTCACGTTTGCCCGGGGCTGATGTAGTGGGGCAGTAGTTTCATGAATTGACTGCCATCCAATGAGAGAGAGAGACATGCTTGAAGTCACTGAGCTCTTCAGTACGGCCCATTCCACGGTGTTTATCTATGGAGATTGCAGGGCTATGTGCTTGACTTTGTACATCCGTTAACAATGTATTGGGTAAAACAACTGAATCTAATAATTATGAGGGGTGTCTGCATATTTTTGGCCATGTAATGTAAGAACAGAGTAGGACAGACTATGTGGAAATGAATGGAACTCAATGGGATGAAATCTACTTTAGGAGTGAAATAGAATTGATAAGAAAGCTGTAGTCTGGAATGCAGTGAGAGGAAATAGAAAAGTAGGTTGAAATCGAGTGGATGGATGATATAGAGTAGAATGGAAAGCAGTAGAATAGACTGGTATATAATGGAATGATATAGACTATCATAGTATTTACTGGAGATGAATGGAATCTAATACAGTAGAAGAATGTAATTGTTTCAACTGGGGGGAAAAAAACATCTAAAGCCATTTGCCTTGAAATGTGAACCACTGACCCACCTGGATTTTACCTGAGCTGTTGGCCTAAACCATAACACCATTCTTTAGACTAAAATGGACTAGAATAGTATAGATTAGACTGGAACGGTGTAGAATGGAATCAGAGTTTAAGGTTGAATGGGAATAGAATAAAATAGTATGGATATTAGTGGAATAGTGGAATAGTGGAATGCAATGCACTGGACTGGACTGGACTGGGCTGGGATAGAATTAGTTTTAACATCTTAGACTGGAATGGTATGGAATCACACAGTGTACAATGGAATGCTATAAAACTGACACTGAAATGATCTAGAATGGAATAGAATTAAAGAAAGTACAAAGGAAATCTCATTCCCAGAAGACTATTCTGAAACCTAGTTCCTAGATCCCTTACCCAAAGTGGATGTGAACTGTTCCAACTGGAAACAAATTCATCATGAGTCACAGACCCTATGAACCACTGGACCACCTTCTCCAACCCCGTACAGAGCAGGGCCTGTATTTCACCCCAGTTAGCGGCGTAAACCATTACACCACTCTTTCTTTTTCCTCGATTAGAGATGTATAAAACACTGCGCTTGCCTCCGAGTACAGTTACGCCAGGGCAGCATCTCTGAATCACAGCGTACGGTTTTAGCCCAGCAATACAACAAGCATGAAAATTTTATTCATGAATATTATATGATACGGTCTATGATGCCTTTGGAAATGGAGTAAATGGCCCCCATTGGTTAGTGCTGATGGTGGCTATGGAGCAGATGCAGTCAGTTCAGTACTGAAAGAAGGGATGCGAATGGGCCGTGTCGGGTGAAGGGGGGTGCTGGGGGGTGCTGGAGTTTGACTGAGTATAATGTCAGGCAGTGAATTTAACATGAATAGAATGGAATGGAATAGAATACATGGTGAGTCAGAAGTTGTATCTGAATACCCCAGTAAGTAACGGGTGAGGGGGCCTATATTTTATGTCCTGAACATGACCACCATCTTGAAAGCCGATGGGAAGGTGGTCGTGTAGCAGATAAAAGACCAGAACTGATCAGAAATTGATTGACGCAATCAGATTTACAATAACTCTTGTGGTTTAAATGTTATTAATGCAGAGAGTTGCATCAGCACTAGGGACAGCAGACTGAACGCAATAGAATAGAATAGAATAGAATAGAATAGAATAGAATAGAATAGAATAGAATAGAATAGAATAGAATAGAATAGAATAGAATAGAATAGAATAGAATAGAATAGAGCGTATTAGACTAGAAGAGTATGGAATGGAACATAGAATGGAATATAGCTCAGTAGAATAGATTGGAATACAATGCAATGGACAATGATGAAATGGAATAGTCTGGAATAGAAGGGAATATAGAATAGAATAGAAATATATAACAATATATAAAATGAAATTGATTTTATAAAGGGATGCAGTGCAGAAGAATTGAATGGGGTCTGAATGGAATTGAACTAAAATGCATTGAACTATTATAATATGGAATGGAATAAAAGGGAATATGCTAGAATGTAATAGTTGCCATAGAATGTAATGGAAACCAATAGAATAGAATGGAATAGAATAGAATAGAATAGAATAGAATAGAATAGAATAGAATAGAATAGAGGGTTTGGGATATTTGTGGAATTAAGTAAGGTAGAAAGGGATTCACAAGACTGGACTGGAATAAAACAGATTTGAATGGAATAAAATGGAATGTAATGGTGTTCCAGACTTTTCACCCTCAATATGCCATCTGAAACATATAGGAACCTTCACCCCTCACTCCTCATTCTTCACCCTTTACTTCTCATCCTTCACCCTTCACTCCTCATCCTTCACCCTTCACTCCTCATCCTTTACCACCACTTACCCTTCATATTTCACTTATCACTCTTCACCCTTCACTCCTCAACCTTTATCCTTCACTCATCAACCTTTACCCTTCATTCGTCATCCTTTACCACCATTCACCCTTCACTCTTCGCCACCATTCACCCTTCATCTTTTACATATCACACTTCACTCCTCACCCTTCTTTCCTCATCCTTTACCACCATTTACCCTTTATCTTTCACTCATCACTATTACCTTTCATCCTTTACCATCATGCACCCTTTACTCTTCACCACACTTCATCTTTCACTTCTCACTCTTCACCCCTCACTCCTCAACCATCACCCATAATTTGTCATCCTTTACCACCATCTGAAACATATAGGAACCCTCCCCCAGACGTTTCACCCTTCACTCCTCATCTTTCACCCTTCTTTCCTCATCCCTTACCACCATTTACCCTTCATCTTTCACTTCTCACTCTTCACCCTTCATTCTTTATCCTTTACCACCATCTGAAACGTAAAGGAACCCTCACCCAGACCCTGGAAGATTGCTGAGACCTGGATCTTGGAATCTGAAGTTGAGTGAGAGTGAGTTTGTGGTTTAAACCACATCAGCGTTCTTTCATTTTCCTCAATTAGAGATACGTGACGCCCCCTTCTTCTTGAACGTGGTCACCACGCCAGCGAACAGTAACAGATCAGAACTGGTGGCGTTCGCTCCTAACCCAGTGATGTTTCCAGAGCGGAGCATGAACGTTCATGAATATTATATAATACGGCCTACGCCGCCGCTGGAGGTGCAGAGAAGGGCTCCCATTGGCTAGCGCTGATTGTGGCTGTGGGACAGATGCAGTGCGCCGGCAGTGTGTTCAGGAGTGTAAGACAGGAAAGTGCTGCACAGGGAGCCGTGTTGGGTAGAGGAAGTGTGTGAGGGGGGGAGTGAGGTGGGGGTTGGGCGGTTTATGTCAACTGTGTATGAAGATAAAAGCCATGAATTTCCATCCAGAGGCGTCCCCGAGCAGGAGGGATCTGATGGAGACAAAAGGAACTAAACGCCACTTCTCCTCGTCCGCTGTGAGGAGACGGAAGTGTCTCCTCTCCCCGTTCAGGCTGCTTTGCATGAATTAGCATTTGCAGAGAAAGAAGGAAATAAGGATCCGGGCGGGAAAGAGGGATGCTCATGAATAATGCATGGCCATGCAAACGAGCATGCAGATGCCAAGCGGCGGCGCTGACTGCTGCTCGCGCCTCTCGCGCTCTCGCTCCTCTCGCGCTCTCGCGCCTGTCCCTCAGCTTTGTTTGTGTTTTGTTCTCCACCTTTCAAGCTCTTCGCGAGCGATGTGTCCGGACCGCGCGGGAACAGACCCTCAGACGGAAATGAGGAGGCTAATTGAAGGAGAGAGCGATAGCTTTGGAGAGGGGGGCGGGGCTTATTGGCGAACCCGCTCCTGGTGGTGTGATGTGAATGACACTCGCGCGGTAACCCTGTGTGATGAGCAGATTAGCATTTAGAAGTTTAGCGCCGACAAGCCCTGCGGCGCCGCTAGCTCACACGGCGGGGAGGGGGGGGGGGCGGGGGGGGGGAGAGGATAACAGCACTCTTTATAAAGAGGAGGAGAAAGTACTGTAGGAGGAACAGCACAGTCACTGATCACCCTTTACCTTCCTCTACTGGACCTCACTCTTCATCACCATTCACTATTCACTCTTTACCACACTTTACTCTTCACCACCGTTCACTATTCACCCTTCATCCTTCACCACCATTCAACCTCCACTTTTCACCACTGTTCACCACCATTTACTCTTTACCCCTCATCCTTTACCACCATTCACGCTTCACTCTTCACCACCATTCAACCTCCGCTCTTCACTCTTCACTAACATTCAACCTCCGCTCTTCACTCTTCACCACCATTCAACCTCCACTCTTCATCACATTCACTCTTCAGCACCATTCACTCACCACAATTCCCGCTTCACTTTTCATCCTTTACCACCATTCACCCTACACTCTTCACCACCGTTCACTCTTCACCACCGTTCCCTCATCACTCTTCACTCCTCCTCCTTCACCCTTCTTTCTTCATCCTTTACCTTTTTCACCCTTTATCCTTTATTCTTTACTCTTCGCAACCATTCACCCTTCATCTTTCCCTCTTTACTCTTCACCCTTCATCCTTAGCCACAATGCACACTTCACTCTTCACCAGACTTCACGCTTCACTCTTCAACCTTCACCTTTCATCCTTCATCCTTCACCACCATTCACACTTCACTCTTCACCACACTTCACTCTTCAACCTTCATCCTTCATCCTTTACCACCATTCACACTTCACTCTTCACCAAAAAGAATGTACTTTAAGGCCATTTTGACTGCATAAAAAAAAAAACAATAGTTTTGGATGTTACACTAACAGGTACACTAATGGTGTGTGAGAGTGTGTGTGAGAGTGTGTGTGAGAGTGTGTGAGAGTGTGTGAGAGTGTGTGAGAGTGTGTGTGAGAGTGCGTCGTCCTGATCCCACTGGCGTAGGATGAATGAAAGCGTTTCTTCGGGGGCTTTTTTCAGAGCACAAGCTTTCGTTTGAAACTCCTGTTGAGTTTGATCAAACTCTCCGCTTCAATTTCTCACCGCACGCCGCGCCCCCCGCCATCTCCCCGCCCCCCGCCATCTCCCCTCCCCCCGGCATCTCCCCCCGCCATCTCCCCTCGCCATCTCCCCCCGCCATCTCCCCTCGCCATCTCCCCCCGCCATCTCCCCTCGCCATCTCCCCCCACCATCTCCCCCCACCATCTCCCCCCGCCATCTCCCCCCGCCATCTCCCCTCGCCATCTCCCCTCCCCCCGGCATCTCCCCCCGCCATCTCCCCTCGCCATCTCCCCCCGCCATCTCCCCTCGCCATCTCCCCCCACCATCTCCCCCCACCATCTCCCCCCGCCATCTCCCCCCGCCATCTCCCCTCGCCATCTCCCCTCCCCCCGGCATCTCCCCCCGCCATCTCCCCTCCCCCCGGCATCTCCCCCCGGCATCTCTCCTCGCCATCTCCCCTCGCCATCTCCCCTCGCCATCTCCCCCCGCCATCTCCCCTCGCCATCTCCCCCCGCCATCTCCCCTCGCCATCTCCCCCCGCCATCTCCCCCCCGCCATCTCCCCCCGCCATCTCCCCTCGCCATCTCCCCCCCGCCATCTCCCCGCGCCATCTCCCCTCGCCATCTCCCCCCGCCATCTCCCCTCGCCATCTCCCCCCGCCATCTCCCCTCGCCATCTCCCCCCGCCATCTCCCCTCGCCATCTCCCCCCGCCATCTCCCCTCGCCATCTCCCCCCGCCATCTCCCCTCGCCATCTCCCCCCGCCATCTCCCCTCGCCATCTCCCCCCGCCATCTCCCCCCGCCATCTCCCCTCGCCATCTCCCCCCGCCATCTCCCCTCGCCATCTCCCCCCGCCATCTCCCCGCGCCATCTCCCCCCGCCATCTCCCCTCGCCATCTCCCCCCGCCATCTCCCCTCGCCATCTCCCCCCGCCATCTCCCCCCGCCATCTCCCCCCGCCATCTCCCCCCGCCATCTCCCCCCGCCATCTCCCCTCGCCTGACACCGTCTATTCACCACTGTTACATATTTCACTACACCTGCAGCCTGATCACCCCCAATGAACCACTCCGCCCCCTGCTGTCTTTAACATGCCCCTCATGGAAGTACAAGGTTGGTGTTTCTAATAAAGTGGCCAGTTAGTGGAAGTACAAGGTTGGTGTTTCTAATAAAGTGGCCAGTTAGTGGAAGTACAAGGTTGGTGTTTCTAATAAATTGGCCGGTTAGTGGAAATAGTAGGTAGGTGTTTCTAATAATGTGACCAGTTTGTGTTAGTGCAAGGTTGGTGTTTCTAATAAAGTGGCCAGTTAGTGGAAATAGTAGGTAGGTGTTTCTAATAAAGTGGCCGGTTAGTGGAAATAGTAGGTAGGTGTTTCTAATAATGTGACCAGTTTGTGTTAGTGCAAGGTTGGTGTTTCTAATAAAGTGGCCAGTTAGTGGAAATAGTAGGTAGGTGTTTCTAATAAAGTGGCCGGTTAGTGGAAATAGTAGGTAGGTGTTTCTAATAAAGTGGCCAGTTAGTGGAAATAGTAGGTAGGTGTTTCTAATAAAGTGGCCAGTTAGTGGAAATAGTAGGTAGGTGTTTCTAATAAAGTGGCCGGTTAGTGGAAATAGTAGGTAGGTGTTTCTAATAAAGTGGCCGGTTAGTGGAAATAGTAGGTAGGTGTTTCTAATAAAATGGCCGGTTAGTGGAAATAGTAGGTAGGTGTTTCTAATAAAATGGCCAGTTAGTGGAAATAGTAGGTAGATGTTTCTAATAAAGTGGCTGGTTAGTGGAAATAGTAGGCAGGTGTTTCTAATAAAGTGGCCGGTAAGTGGAAATAGTCGGTGGGTGTTTCTAATAAAGTGGCCAGTTAGTGGAAGTACAAGGTTGGTGTTTCTAATAAAGTGGCCTGTTAGTGGAAGTGCAAGGTTTGCGTTTCTATCAAAGTGGCCAGTTAGTGGAAGTGCAAGGTTTGTGTTTCTAATAAAGTGGCCAGTTTGGGGAAGTGCAAGGTTGGTGTCTGTAATAAAGTGGCCAGTTAGTGGAAATAGTAGGTAGGTGTTTCTAATAAAGTGGCCGGTTAGTGGAAATAGTAGGTAGGTGTTTTTAATAAAGTGGCCGGTTAGTGGAAATAGTAGGTAGGTGTTTCTAATAAAGTGGCCGGTTAGTGGAAATAGTAGGTAGGTGTTTCTAATAAAGTCTCTGGTTTCTCAGTGTAGCGGGGCTGACCCGAGGTCAGGTTATGGTTTCATCTACATATATATATATATATACACACAGAGACGTATGGACGGTGTAGAAGTGCTGAAGTGGTGTAATTGTATTCTGTGGTCGCAGCCAGTTGATCCTACGTGATCTATTCTCTCTCACACACAGCGGAGCTGCAGCTCTCCGGGGTCTTCCTGTCCACTCAGTGAGAACTATGTAATATTGAACGTCCATTCGAGGAGCGTTTGTCGCTTTGGTGCAATTCCTTTACTCACGGAAACCAATATCACTAAGCCTGAGAAATGAAGTGGTGCTCCACACGTCTGAGACTCCAGATCAGTACAGTATGATTAAATGAGTCTCCAACTCTCCAGATCTGCCATGTTAGTTCACTTTTATAGACCGCGCACTCCTCAGTCAGTGAAGACTCCAGCGTCTTCACGAGAGCTGTAGAGGAACTGCAGTGATATTAATCCTGCTCAGTAAATAAACCAGGTGAACCAAAGCCAGGTTCTGTTAAACCCGCTATACAGTAAACCATGGACCACTGAAGCTCATGAGTCGGGTCTGTGTGAGAACCTACTGAGTGTCTCCATAGACAGAGTTTACTCCATACTATGCAGCTCCCGAATCCCAGACCGTCCCAGTTCTTACATCCCTTAAACATACTGACTACTGAGGGTCCCTCCATCAGATGAACTGTAGCATCGAATGAGGTTCCTCTGCCACTAAGACAATCCAAATTCAAAAAAAAGAAAGAGTGGTAGTGTACACAAGTTCTAAATAACCGAGTGTGATTATGTGTGGTGGTGTAAGCAGGTTCTAGATAGCTGAGTGGGAACATATGAGTGATGGTGTAGGTGAGTTTTAGATAAGTGAGTGTAAATGAGTGTATGCAGGTTCTAGATAGCTGAGTGGGAATATGAGTGAAAATGTAAACAGGTTCTAGATAACTGTGTAAATATGACTGGTGGTGTAAGTGAGTTCTAGATAGCTGGGTGGGAATATGAGTGGTATTTGATCATGTTCTTGAAAACTGAATATGATTGGAAGTGTGAGCAGGTTGGTGATAATTGCGTGTGAATATGAGTGGTACTGTGAACAGGTTCTAGATAACTGAATATGAGTGGTAGTGTAAACAGGTTGGAGATAACTGAGCAAAAATCATCTAAACTGCAGTGAAACCCACTAGAGGAGAACCCATGGAACTGAAACAATGAGGAGTCGCTGCAGCTGAGGTCAGTAAACACTGCTCACATGCAGTGGGCGGGAACAAGCAGTGACCAGTCTCTCTCTAATCACAGCTGATCCAGAGTCAGTGATACTTACACAGCTGATACAGAGTCAGTGATACTTACACAGCTGATCCAGAGTCAGTAATACTTACACAGCTGATCCAGAGTCAGTGATACTTACACAGCTGATCCAGAGTCAGTGATACTTACACAGCTGATACAGAGTCAGTGATACTTACACAGCTGATCCAGAGTCAGTAATACTTACACAGCTGATCCAGAGTCAGTGATACTTACACAGCTGATCCAGAGTCAGTGATACTTACACAGCTGACACAGAGTCAGTGATACTTACACAGCTGATCCAGAGTCAGTAATACTTACACAGCTGATACAGAGTCAGTGATACTTACACAGCTGATCCAGAGTCAGTAATACTTACACAGCTGATCCAGAGTCAGTAACAAACAGCTGATCCAGAGTCAGTAATACTTACACAGCTGATCCAGAGTCAGTAACAAACAGCTGATCCATAGTCAGTGATACTTACACAGCTGATACAGAGTCAGTGATAATTACACAGCTGATCCAGAGTCAGTGATACGTACACAGCTGATCCAGAGTCAGTGATACTTACACAGCTGATCCAGAGTCAGTGATACTTACACAGCTGATCCAGAGTCAGTAATACTTACACAGCTGATCCAGAGTCAGTGATACTTACACAGCTGATCCAGAGACAGTAATACTTAAACAGCTGATCCAGAGTCAGTAATAAACAGCTGATCCATAGTCAGTGATACTTACACAGCTGATACAGAGTCAGTGATACTTACACAGCTGATCCAGAGTCAGTAATACTTACACAGCTGATACAGAGTCAGTGATACTTACACAGCTGATCCAGAGTCAGTAATACTTACACAGCTGATCCAGAGTCAGTAACAAACAGCTGATCCAGAGTCAGTGATACTTACACAGCTGATCCAGAGTCAGTGATACTTACACAGCTGATACAGAGTCAGTGATACTTACACAGCTGATCCAGAGTCAGTAATAAACAGCTGATCCATAGTCAGTGATACTTACACAGCTGATATAGAGTCAGTGATACTTACACAGCTGATCCAGAGTCAGTGATACTTACACAGCTGATCCAGAGTCAGTGATACTTACACAGCTGATCCAGAGTCAGTAATACTTACACAGCTGATCCAGAGTCAGTGATACTTACACAGCTGATCCAGAGTCAGTGATACTTACACAGCTGATACAGAGTCAGTAATACTTACACAGCTGATCCAGAGTCAGTAACAAACAGCTGATCCATAGTCAGTGATACTTACACAGCTGATCCAGAGTCAGTGATACTTACACAGCTGATACAGAGTCAGTGATACTTACACAGCTGATCCAGAGTCAGTAATACTTACACAGCTGATCCAGAGTCAGTAATAAACAGCTGATCCATAGTCAGTGATACTTACACAGCTGATACAGAGTCAGTGATACTTACACAGCTGATCCAGAGTCAGTAATACTTACACAGCTGATCCAGAGTCAGTGATACTTACACAGCTGATACAGAGTCAGTGATACTTACACAGCTGATCCAGAGTCAGTAATACTTACACAGCTGATACAGAGTCAGTGATACTTACACAGCTGATCCAGAGTCAGTGATACTTACACAGCTGATCCAGAGTCAGTAATACTTACACAGCTGATCCAGAGTCAGTGATACTTACACAGCTGATCCAGAGTCAGTGATACTTACACAGCTGATACAGAGTCAGTGATACTTACACAGCTGATCCAGAGTCAGTAATACTTAAACAGCTGATCCAGAGTCAGTGATACTTACACAGCTGATCCAGAGTCAGTGATACTTACACAGCTGATACAGAGTCAGTGATACTTACACAGCTGATCCAGAGTCAGTAATACTTACACAGCTGATACAGAGTCAGTGATACTTACACAGCTGATCCAGAGTCAGTAATACTTACACAGCTGATCCAGAGTCAGTAACAAACAGCTGATCCAGAGTCGGTAATACTTACACAGCTGATCCAGAGTCAGTAACAAACAGCTGATCCATAGTCAGTGATACTTACACAGCTGATACAGAGTCAGTGATACTTACACAGCTGATCCAGAGTCAGTGATACTTACACAGCTGATTACAGAGTCAGTGATACTTACACAGCTGATCCAGAGTCAGTAATACTTACACAGCTGATCCAGAGTCAGTAATAAACAGCTGATCCATAGTCAGTGATACTTACACAGCTGGATACAGAGTCAGTGATACTTACACAGCTGATCCAGAGTCAGTAATACTTACACAGCTGATACAGAGTCAGTGATACTTACACAGCTGATCCAGAGTCAGTAATACTTACACAGCTGATCCAGAGTCAGTAACAAACAGCTGATCCAGAGTCAGTGATACTTACACAGCTGATCCAGAGTCAGTGATACTTACACAGCTGAACAGAGTCAGTGATACTTACACAGCTGATCCAGAGTCAGTAATAAACAGCTGATCCATAGTCAGTGATACTTACACAGCTGATACAGAGTCAGTGATACTTACACAGCTGATCCAGAGTCAGTGATACTTACACAGCTGATCCAGAGTCAGTGATACTTACACAGCTGATCCAGAGTCAGTAATACTTACACAGCTGATCCAGAGTCAGTGATACTTACACAGCTGATCCAGAGTCAGTGATACTTACACAGCTGATCCAGAGTCAGTAACAAACAGCTGATCCATAGTCAGTGATACTTACACAGCTGATCCAGAGTCAGTGATACTTACACAGCTGATACAGAGTCAGTGAGAGATACTTACACAGCTGATCCAGAGTCAGTAATACTTACACAGCTGATCCAGAGTCAGTAATAAACAGCTGATCCATAGTCAGTGATACTTACACAGCTGATACAGAGTCAGTGATACTTACACAGCTGATCCAGAGTCAGTAATACTTACACAGCTGATCCAGAGTCAGTAATACTTAAACAGCTGATCCAGAGTCAGTGATACTTACACAGCTGATCCAGAGTCAGTGATACTTACACAGCTGATACAGAGTCAGTGATACTTACACAGCTGATCCAGAGTCAGTAATACTTACACAGCTGATACAGAGTCAGTGATACTTACACAGCTGATCCAGAGTCAGTAATACTTACACAGCTGATCCAGAGTCAGTAACAAACAGCTGATCCAGAGTCGGTAATACTTACACAGCTGATCCAGAGTCAGTAACAAACAGCTGATCCATAGTCAGTGATACTTACACAGCTGATACAGAGTCAGTGATACTTACACAGCTGATCCAGAGTCAGTGATACTTACACAGCTGATACAGAGTCAGTGATACTTACACAGCTGATCCAGAGTCAGTAATACTTACACAGCTGATCCAGAGTCAGTAATAAACAGCTGATCCATAGTCAGTGATACTTACACAGCTGATACAGAGTCAGTGATACTTACACAGCTGATACAGAGTCAGTGATACGTACACAGCTGATCCAGAGTCAGTGATACTTACACAGCTGATACAGAGTCAGTGATACTTACACAGCTGATCCAGAGTCAGTAATACTTACACAGCTGATACAGAGTCAGTGATACTTACACAGCTGATCCAGAGTCAGTAATACTTACACAGCTGATCCAGAGTCAGTAATACTTACACAGCTGATCCAGAGTCAGTAACAAACAGCTGATCCATAGTCAGTGATACTTACACAGCTGATCCAGAGTCAGTGATACTTACACAGCTGATCCAGAGACAGTAATACTTAAACAGCTGATCCAGAGTCAGTAATAAACAGCTGATCCATAGTCAGTGATACTTACACAGCTGATACAGAGTCAGTGATACTTACACAGCTGATCCAGAGTCAGTAATACTTACACAGCTGATACAGAGTCAGTGATACTTACACAGCTGATCCAGAGTCAGTAATACTTACACAGCTGATCCAGAGTCAGTAACAAACAGCTGATCCAGAGTCAGTGATACTTACACAGCTGATACAGAGTCAGTGATACTTACACAGCTGATCCAGAGTCAGTAATACTTAAACAGCTGATACAGAGTCAGTAACAAACAGCTGATACAGAGTCAGTGATACTTACACAGCTGATACAGAGTCAGTGATACTTACACAGCTGATCCAGAGTCAGTAACAAACAGCTGATCCATAGTCAGTGATACTTACACAGCTGATACAGAGTCAGTGATACTTACACAGCTGATCCAGAGACAGTAATACTTAAACAGCTGATCCAGAGTCAGTAATAAACAGCTGATCCATAGTCAGTGATACTTACACAGCTGATACAGAGTCAGTGATACTTACACAGCTGATCCAGAGTCAGTAATACTTACACAGCTGATCCAGAGTCAGTAATACTTACACAGCTGATACAGAGTCAGTGATACTTACACAGCTGATCCAGAGTCAGTAATACTTACACAGCTGATCCAGAGTCAGTAACAAACAGCTGATCCAGAGTCAGTGATACTTACACAGCTGATCCAGAGTCAGTGATACTTACACAGCTGATACAGAGTCAGTGATACTTACACAGCTGATCCAGAGTCAGTAATAAACAGCTGATCCATAGTCAGTGATACTTACACAGCTGATACAGAGTCAGTGATACTTACACAGCTGATCCAGAGTCAGTAATACTTACACAGCTGATCCAGAGTCAGTATACTTACACAGCTGATACAGAGTCAGTGATACTTACACAGCTGATCCAGAGTCAGTAATACTTACACAGCTGATCCAGAGTCAGTAACAAACAGCTGATCCAGAGTCAGTGATACTTACACAGCTGATCCAGAGTCAGTGATACTTACACAGCTGATACAGAGTCAGTGATACTTACACAGCTGATCCAGAGTCAGTAATAAACAGCTGATCCATAGTCAGTGATACTTACACAGCTGATACAGAGTCAGTGATACTTACACAGCTGATCCAGAGTCAGTGATACTTACACAGCTGATCCAGAGTCAGTGATACTTACACAGCTGATCCAGAGTCAGTAATACTTACACAGCTGATCCAGAGTCAGTGATACTTACACAGCTGATCCAGAGTCAGTGATACTTACACAGCTGATACAGAGTCTGTGATACTTACACAGCTGATCCAGAGTCAGTAATACTTACACAGCTGATCCAGAGTCAGTAACAAACAGCTGATCCATAGTCAGTGATACTTACACAGCTGATCCAGAGTCAGTGATACTTACACAGCTGATACAGAGTCAGTGATACTTACACAGCTGATCCAGAGTCAGTAATACTTACACAGCTGATCCAGAGTCAGTAATACTTACACAGCTGATCCAGAGTCAGTAATACTTACACAGCTGATCCAGAGTCAGTAACAAACAGCTGATCCATAGTCAGTGATACTTACACAGCTGATCCAGAGTCAGTGATACTTACACAGCTGATACAGAGTCAGTGATACTTACACAGCTGATCCAGAGTCAGTGATACTTACACAGCTGATCCAGAGTCAGTAATACTTACACAGCTGATCCAGAGTCAGTAACAAACAGCTGATCCAGAGTCGGTAATACTTACACAGCTGATCCAGAGTCAGTAACAAACAGCTGATCCATAGTCAGTGATACTTACACAGCTGATCCAGAGTCAGTGATACTTACACAGCTGATACAGAGTCAGTGATACTTACACAGCTGATCCAGAGTCAGTAATACTTACACAGCTGATCCAGAGTCAGTAACAAACAGCTGATCCATAGTCAGTGATACTTACACAGCTGATACAGAGTCAGTGATACTTACACAGCTGATCCAGAGTCAGTGATACTTACACAGCTGATACAGAGTCAGTGATACTTACACAGCTGATCCAGAGTCAGTAATACTTACACCGCTGATACAGAGTCAGTGATACTTACACAGCTGATCCAGAGTCAGTAATACTTACACAGCTGATCCAGAGTCAGTAACAAACAGCTGATCCATAGTCAGTGATACTTACACAGCTGATCCAGAGTCAGTGATACTTACACAGCTGATCCAGAATCAGTTATACTTAAACAGCTGATCCAGAATCAGTGATACGTACACAGCTGATACAGAGTCAGTGATACTTACACAGCTGATCCAGAGTCAGTGATACTCACACAGAGATCTAGGGATTCAGACAGACTCTACGTCTCAGCCACAGATGCACCGCCCACACGTAGACGGACAGTCTGGTATCTTCAGCGCGTGAACCTGGCTCTCCACTCCTTCCTGTATCCGTGTGCTCTGTTCCGACGGGAATCAAAGTTTTGTTGTTCCGGCCGAGTGAACAGGAGCCAGAGACGCTCTGCCCACACGTAGACGGACAGCCTTATATCTTCAGTGCATTAAGCTGGCCACACTGTCTGGTGACTTCTGATTGGCTATCCACACTTCCATGTATCAGTTTGCACTGTTCTGATGGGAATCCACCCACCATGCATCTCCATGCACCTCAGTGTACTTCCGTGTTTCCTGAGGGACTGTTTATGTCGTGGCTCCCTTTAGCAGCGTGTGATTGTCCTGTAGCAGTGGACAGTCCTTGGCCACGTTCTCTGCTGAAAGGTATCCGAGTCTGTCTGGACTGTGAGCTAAGTCCGTCTTCTTCAGGACGGTGGGAGGAACGTAACGGGTTCAGTAAATGGGAATGTTTGTGTTGTTCTCTGAGTTTGTTCCTGAGGGACTCTGACAGCGGAACCACAGCCTCCTTTTGTTTTCACCAGTTAGTAATGAGCTCCGGAGCAGAGCGTCAGTCTGTCACTGGCAGCCCAGCGAGTCAGAGGTAGCAGAGCTCCAAACAAAGTGTTAGAGGAACACTTCCAGGTGATGCTGGAGCCAAAAACAGCTGTAAATAAGACTCCACAGCTGTGAGAACCCCTGAGTGTTCATCTACAGCCTGAAGTATTAAAAGAGGAGGAGGACGTCCTGTCTGGTCACTGTGGTCAGTGTAGCCTCTGAGCTGTGGACAGAAGATCTGTGGTGTTTGGGTATCAGATGAAGAGCAGATCCTACCCAGCGTTACTTTATACAACTTCTCTTTGAAGTGCCATCAATTCTGTCCATGGAAATATGGACCAGAGTCTGGAATTAAAGGAAAAGGTTCAGGCTTTAAGGAGGCAGCCGCAGACGCTCTTGCCCACACTGTCCGGATTCTGCCAGCTGAGTTCTGATTGGCTGTCCGTACTTCCAGGTATTGTTTTTGCACCAACAGGAGTTAGTGTTTTTGTTCTAGATACATTTAGCCTAGTAAACAGAAATAATCAGTAGTCTCAGCCCCTTCCTGCTCCAGCCACACACTGCCTAACCTCCTTCCATCCGGGTGGAGGAGGTACAGGAGCATCTGGACCAGAACCAGTTAGCTCCACACCTCACTGCTAACACTGCCACTCACCTGACGGCCTGCTGGTATTATTTATTGATATTATTTATTGGTATTATTTATTGATATTATTTATTGGTATTTCTATTGATATTATTTATTGGTATTATTTATTGATATTATTTATTGATATTATTTATTGGTATTATTTATTGGTATTATTATTTATTGCTATTATGTATTGCTATTATTTATTGCTATTAATTATTGCTATTATTTATTGGTATTATTTATTGGTATTTTTTATTGATATTATTTATTGGTATTTTTTATTGATATTATTTATTGATATTATTTATTGGTATTATTTATTGATATTATTTATTGGTATTATTTATTGATAGCATATTGCTAGCATGCTGTCTACACTCATAATAGTATTGTTACTCATAATAGAATTAAGATTTATTATCTAATAATAGTAAGATATTTATATTTTCATACTCATATTTTATAATAATATATATTTTTATATTATGAATGGAAAATTATATTATGTATATGGTGTTAATATTGTGGTAGTTCTGTCTTATGCAAATTTGCAAATCTGCACTGTCCTGTTTTGCACTATTGCTACTATTTGCATGTCTGATATCTATCTATCGATCTTTCTATCTATCAGATGCTCCGCCCACTATAGATGAACAGTCTGATATCTTTAATAATGAGTTCTGATTGGCTATCAGCCACGGCCGTTATATTCTGTTCCAGCTTAATTCAGCCTAGCAAACTGTAACCTCAGCCACAGATGCTCCGCCCACCTTAGATCTGATTGGCTGGTGGCACTTCCGTGTATCAGTTTTTACAGGAAGGTTTTTAAAGTTTGTTGTTCTTGCCCAGTGAGCAGGAGCCACAGACACTGATGCTCCGCCCATTGTATGCTTGTGTGTTTCCTGAGAGACTGTTTATGTCCTGACTCAGATCTCAGTTCTCAGATCTCAGTTCAGTTCTCAGTTCTCAGTTCAGTTCTCAGATCTCAGTTCTCAGTTCAGTTCTCAGATCTCAGTTCTCAGTTCAGTTCTCAGATCTCAGATCTCAGTTCAGTTCTCAGATCTCAGATCTCAGTTCTCAGTTCAGTTCTCAGATCTCAGTTCTCAGTTCAGTTCTCAGATCTCAGATCTCAGTTCTCAGTTCTCAGTTCTCAGTTCAGTTCTCAGATCTCAGATCTCAGATCTCAGTTCTCAGTTCAGTTCTCAGATCTCAGTTCTCAGTTCAGTTCTCAGATCTCAGTTCAGTTCTCAGATCTCAGTTCTCAGTTCAGTTCTCAGTTCTCAGTTCTCAGATCTCAGATCTCAGTTCTCAGATCTCAGTTCTCAGTTCTCAGTTCTCAGTTCTTAGATCTCAGATCTCAGTTCAGTTCTCAGTTCTCAGTTCAGTTCTCAGATCTCAGTTCTTAGATCTCAGATCTCAGATCTCAGTTCTCAGTTCAGTTCTCAGATCTCAGATCTAAGTTCTCAGATCTCAGTTCTCAGTTCTCAGATCTCAGATCTCAGTTCTCAGTTCTTAGATCTCAGACCTCAGTTCTCAGTTCTCAGTTCAGTTCTCAGATCTCAGATCTCAGTTCTCAGTTCTTAGATCTCAGATCTCAGTTCTCAGTTCTCAGTTCAGTTCTCAGATCTCAGATCTCAGATCTCAGTTCTCAGTTCAGTTCTCAGATCTCAGATCTCAGTTCTTAGATCTCAGATCTCAGTTCTCAGTTCTCAGTTCTCAGATCTCAGATCTAAGTTCTCAGATCTCAGTTCTCAGTTCTTAGATCTCAGACCTCAGTTCTCAGTTCTCAGTTCAGTTCTCAGATCTCAGATCTCAGTTCTCAGTTCTCAGTTCAGTTCTCAGATCTCAGTTCTCAGATCTCAGATCTCAGTTCTCAGATCTCAGTTCTCAGTTCTCAGGACCTCCTGCTCCTGTACGTTGTGTCGTAAAGCTGCTGCTCATGATGTTTTGACTCTTATAAATTTGGTTTTCACTAAGTATTTTTCCAGTATGTATTATACCCTTATAAATATGTATTCCACACCTATTAAGTATTTCATCCAGTATGTACTTCACACTAATAATCCAGATAGTTTGTGTCATAGAGAGTTCAGTATAGGGCCCGTCTACAGAACGCTGACTGAACTTCAGCTCATAGGAGTTTACTCCAGTCCTGTATAATAAAACCATAAAAAGAAGTTTATATTAATCTCATATTAATATATTATTATTGTATTAATCCCAGGCTATAAAAATAAACCTCAGTAATAATCCAGTGTTAAATATGAAGATCTTTATTTACGTTTCTCCCGTCTCCATGTTTACACGGAGATTTCCTGTCCAGTGTGAATCAGTCATTACAGCTACTGATTAAAAACGGCTGATCCTGTCTAGGCGGTGTTTATCAGATGACCGCTGACCGGAGGCGAATGTCCTCCCTGTATCAGTCCGGGTTCCTCTCCTGGTTTCTCAGGGAGTCTCTGCTCCTCTCTGATGTCTTGATCCTCCTGGTCAGCAGCTGGTGTGTAGATGTAGGAGAGATGCTGTACAGGCACTTTGTGAGCAGACAGTAGTGACGAGCGCTCCGCTGACGAGCTCTGGATTATTAAGTAAGTGTCAGGCTGGTGATGCTGCTCACGCGTGCTGGTGTTAAACTCCAGTGTTCACAGTTTCACACTGTAAACCCTCTGCTGGAGGAGCTGACACGCCCCTCCCACCAGCTCCCTGCACGAGATTAAACACTGATTCTCATCAGCTGCTCCGGGAACCGAGGTGTGGAGAAATTCATCTTCTGTACATACATACTTACTGTTAGCCTTCCGGCTTTCGTTTCCAGTATGTATTATATATGATATTCACAGTATATATTCCACAATTCAATACGCGGTGTTTCCAGTATGTATTATACATGATATTCACAGTATATATTCCACAATTCAATACACAGTGTTTCCAGTATGTATTATATATGATATTCACAGTATATATTCCACAATTCAATACACAGTATTTCCAGTATGTATTATATATGATATTCACAGTATATATTCCACAATTCAATACACAGTATTTCCAGTATGTATTATATATGATATTCACAGTATATATTCCACAATTCAATACGCGGTGTTTCCAGTATGTATTATATATGATATTCACAGTATATATTCCACAATTCAATACACAGTATTTCCAGTATGTATTATACATGATATTCACAGTATATATTCCACAATTCAATACACAGTATTTCCAGTATGTATTATATATGATATTCACAGTATATATTCCACAATTCAATACACAGTGTTTCCAGTATGTATTATATATGATATTCACAGTATATATTCCACAATTCAATACACAGTATTTCCAGTATGTATTATATATGATATTCACAGTATATATTCCACAATTCAATACACAGTGTTTCCAGTATGTATTATATATGATATTCACAGTATATATTCCACAATTCAATACACAGTATTTCCAGTATGTATTATATATGATATTCACAGTATATATTCCACAATTCAATACACAGTGTTTCCAGTATGTATTATATATGATATTCACAGTATATATTCAACAATTCAATACACAGTATTTCCAGTATGTATTATATATGATATTCACAGTATATATTCCACAATTCAATACACAGTGTTTCCAGTATGTATTATATATGATATTCACAGTATATATTCCACAATTCAATACACAGTGTTTCCAGTATGTATTATATCTTGATAAATGACATTCACGGCATATATTCCACATTCCAGTGGTTGGTATTTACAGTATGTACTGATGTTGATAAACAATATTAACATTCTATTTTCCACATACCAAACCATATTGTATTATTAATTCCCGGAAAGTGAAATTCAGACTTTAATAAGTGTTTGTTTTCCAGTGTGTATTACATTTCTATGAATGGCATTTACAGTCTGTATATCTCACCTCAATAAGCAGTGTATCCAGTATGTATTACACCTTGATAAATGGTATATATTTTCCCCTCCTCGGTCCACAGTATGTCCTGCACTTTGACATTTACATAATATATTAAAGACCTGAATAAGTGGTGTTTCCAGTATGTATTACACTGTACTATTTATGCAATTCACAGTATATATTCTACGCTTCAGTGTGCTGTGTTTCCAGTATGTATTCCACCCTGAGAAATGATGTTAACAGTATATATTCTATACTCCAGTATGTATTATTCCCCGG
>CM038716.1:14680273-14767773 GCA_021613375.1 Megaleporinus macrocephalus
CTGCAGCCCCCCCACTGCCACGCGGCCCACCGAGAGCGGGAGACGAGAGAGACAGAGATGAGACAGGACACGGAGAGTGATACAGATTGTGTGTAATTAGTGGAGACGGTGGCCGTCCCACCACGTGACGCTCAGCCTGTACATTGACTCTGACTCGACACACCGATCTGAGAAATTGGAAATAATGAGTGCTGGAGCGAGGCAGTGGAAGGAGACAGCTGTCCCAGCAGACTGCTCAATCCCCCCGCTACAGCGCTCAGGGCCGCGAGGAACCCAGCGTCCAATCAGAACTTACACAGCGGGCCTCACGTCCACAGGGACATGGACCTGAACAGAGCACCTGACTGGGAACCCGACTGAAGCCCTAGCCAGACCTAAGCTGTGACTCTGAGACCTGACTTGACCCGGCCCGGCTGGTGCTGCTACGATTGAAACCTGAAGATATAACTTTAAGACGCGACCCGAACAAAACTGGTACTGCTAGATCTGAAACCAGAACCAGACCTGACCCAGCATGACTGGTATTACTACACGTTTCACCATCAGTTCAGACCAGTTCCTCAAACAAAGTCTCCTCTGTGTCTCCATGGGACTCTCTAGAGACGATGGTTTGGTGGATAACACAGACCTTCTTACACCGAATCACGGCCCCCTGTCCGGCACACAGCCCTGATCTGCTCCTCCTGGCAGGGTTATTATCAAAGATCTCAGAAGTACTCACATTCATTACTCAGGTAGAAGTGTAGATACTCAGGTAGAAGTGTAGATACTCAGGTAGAAGTGTAGATACTCAGGTAGAAGTATAGATACTCAGGTAGAAGTATAGATACTCAGGTAGAAGTATAGACACTCAGGTAGAAGTATAGATACTCAGGTAGAACTATAGACACTCAGGTAGAAGTATAGATACCCAGGTAGAAATATAGACACTCAGGTAGAAGTATAGATACTCAGGTAGAAATATAGACACTCAGGTAGAAGTGTAGATACTCAGGTAGAAGTATAGACAATCAGGTAGAAGTATAGACACTCAGGTAGAAGTATAGATACTCAGGTAGAAGTATAGATACTCAGGTAGAAGTATAGATACCCAGGTAGAAATATAGACACTCAGGTAGAAGTATAGATACTCAGGTAGAAATATAGACACTCAGGTAGAAGTGTAGATACTCAGGTAGAAGTATAGACACTCAGGTAGAAGTATAGACACTCAGGTAGAAGTGTAGATACTCAGGTAGAAGTATAGACACTCAGGTAGAAGTATAGATACTCAGGTAGAAATATAGACACTCAGGTAGAAGTGTAGATACTCAGGTAGAAGTATAGACACTCAGGTAGAAGTATAGACACTCAGGTAGAAGTATAGATACTCAGGTAGAAGTATAGATACTCAGGTAGAAATATAGACACTCAGGTAGAAGTGTACATACTCAGGTAGAAGTATAGACACTCAGGTAGAAGTATAGACACTCAGGTAGAAGTATAGATACTCAGGTAGAAATATAGACACTCAGGTAGAAGTGTAGATACTCAGGTAGAAATATAGACACTCAGGTAGAAGTATAGATACTCAGGTAGAAGTGTAGATACTCAGGTAGAAATATAGACACTCAGGTAGAAGTGTAGATACTCAGGTAGAAATATAGACACTCAGGTAGAAGTGTAGATACTCAGGTAGAAATATAGACACTCAGGTAGAAGTATAGATACTCAGGTAGAAGTGTAGACACTCAGGTAGAAGTATAGACACTCAGGTAGAAGTGTAGATACTCAGGTAGAAATATAGACACTCAGGTAGAAATATAGACACTCAGGTAGAAGTGTAGATACTCAGGTAGAAATATAGACACTCAGGTAGAAGTGTAGATACTCAGGTAGAAGTATAGACACTCAGGTAGAAATATAGACACTCAGGTAGAAGTGTAGATACTCAGGTAGAAGTATAGACACTCAGGTAGAAGTATAGACACTCAGGTAGAAGTATAGACACTCAGGTAGAAGTATAGACACTCAGGTAGAAGTATAAATACTAGGGTTTAAAATACTTCTGTAGAAGTTGAAGTATCAACTGAAGCTTTTTAAAAGTAAAAGTAATGTAAGAGAAAAACACCATTAAGGACAAAAGCTTAGTCCACACCACAGGGGTCTATAGTGCCCTAGCCCACCTCCCCAAAACCCCATTCTTCTAAAACCCCATAATGACTATAATGTTATATTAAAATGTTAATGTTGATAAGTTTGGGATGCGCTAGGCTTCCTGTTTCAGCTCATATACGCCCATTAAACATGAATGTAGTTTAATACAATGTAAATATATTAAAGAAGCATATCTGTTACTACTGAACATTAACATGGGTTTCATGGAGCAGAAGATACGATGACTAGTCTATAAGTATTGTAATGAAGTCAAACTTCAAAGACATGTTATCAATAATCTTTACTGGAATGTAAATGTACATGAATGAAAACAATCAGGCTCTGACTGAGTCTGTATGTAAAGTGGGCGTGAGCTGAAACAGTGCCATCCTATCTCAGTGCTGGTGAATCTGGATGGCACAGTGATGGAACTGAGGGTGTAGCAGTTGAACAGGTGAGCTGGCTGGTGATGGAGGGGAGGAGGCCCTGATGGTCAGTCATTTCCTCAGGAAGAGTAAAGAGAGAGAGTGAGTTGGGCTCGGGAGTGAGTCTGTAGAGAATATGAATTTTAAGAATTTTAGAGTGGGGCTGGCGACTCTGGCAGATCTAACTATAACAGTCTAAACTAAAAGGAGAGAACCAGAAGAACATAGACATGAGACCACCCTGAGACACTGGGGTCCCCCCACTTCACCGTCAACAAACCTGTGTGATGGCGTGAAGTGGTGGAACAACAGCACCAACATCTCAGTTTACCATAAACCTCTGTGTCCAAGAACCCCCAGATCTCCTGCCTTCATCTAAAAGAGAAGATTAATAACCAAAAACTAGAGTTTTTATTACACAGTACTTACCTTAACCTGAAAAATAGCACAACGTGTAAAAAACTAAAATTAATACTAGAACTAATGAAAACTAAACAAAGCAGTAATAAAAATAATAACTAATAAAACTAGCAAACCCACTCTGAAAACTGTGAGCTGGACGTCCCGCTGAATCACTCTGAGTTACTCAAACTGTATATGATGTGTAATTCCAATAATAATAATAATAATAATAATAATAATAATAGTATTTTGTTATCTAACATCTATTTATAGGTCTAATGGATATATAACAAAATAAATAATGCACACATGTAATAAATATATGAATAAATGTATTCTATTAATGAAGCACCTGCCGGCAATTACTTTACAGCAGATTTAATTAAAGAAAATCACAGCACATTTGCATACCTTTGCATATAAGGATAAAAATGTATGTAGCATCAAAGAAAATGAATAAATAAATACATTTTATTAATGCATATTAAAATACATGTTATTTTTATTAGTATTAGTAGTAGTAGTAGTAGTAATATAATTTTTTTATTATTCTTACTTTGTTAATATTATTGTTGTTGTCTTTGCTACCCATATTGTTTTAATTTATTTATTAAAATAAATTTAAATTTAAACCACATCCCTTAATTGATACTATTTGATAAATGATATATATATATATATATATATATATATATATATATATATATATATATATATATATATATATATATATATAAATTAAATGAAAAGTCCTAGCTCTAAATCAGCTACAAGATAAACTGCAGTGAAACTGCTCTGAGATCAGCAGAAATGAGCGCCCTGTCCACCCACCTCACATTACCCAGGATGCCTTTGGTGAGTCGGAGAGAACAACAGCTCCTAGTGGTGCGTCCTAATTAAGACGGATCCTCAGAGCGGCGTTGCACACCTACACGGCCACCGGGGGGCAGGAGAGGCGCTCGGCTCGGCCCGAGCTCGGCAGTGTGGGTCTGCGTCCCAGGATAATAGCGCTGGGCTCTGGTTAGATCTTCAGGCTCCAGCTCCAGTTCTCCGCTCGTACCTGCTGTTCTGGCTTCCGTCCACCTGAACGTGTCTCTGCGGCCTGGACGTGCTTTAAAGGACGAGTCCAGATGCTGCTGCATGAATTATTCCATAGAGTGCAGCTCGCTTTCTACACAGGCCAGATCATCTGAAGTGCTTCCTCCCCGTCTGATCTGCTGGAGCGGATCTGATCACGCCGCGCCTGATCCGGTCCAGAAACACCCGCTCTGACTGGACAGCATTTCAAAAGCTGACCCGAGTGTCTCCGGATGAGTCCGGTGGGGCTCCAGTCAGACTGTGTTCTACTCTGAGAGATATTTATACATAGTTAAAGATAATCACCTCCCAGAACCATCACAACTTCTGATTGTTAGATCTATGAAGATGAGTTGATGTGAGATCGGATCACTTGGCACGCAGAGCTAAAAGTCAGATTGGATTTATTAACAGAATTAACAATCCAACAAAACAACGAAGGGACAACGCAGGACCGTAGTCAAGGATACAAGCAGAGGTCGATGATATCACTATTAAAGCAGATGAAGATGATAAGCTGGTGATAAATGTGATGGAAATGACAAGATGTTATGATATTAATGCTAAAGGTCTTGATAAATGTGACTGATGATTATGACGATGACTGTGTCTCTAATCCTGATGATGATATTAATGATAAAAGCTAATGATAAATAGGTTGATGGCAATGATAAGGATAGTGATTCACGGTACTGACATAAAATGTGATGATGGTGATATGAAGGTTGGTGATAAGGATGGTGGTGACTGTAATGACAAAAATTGTGATGATGGTGATATGAAGGTTGGTGATAAGGATGGTGGTGACTGTAATGACAAAAATGGTGATGATGGTGATATGAAGGTCGGGGGTGACTATGGATCATGGTACTGACATAAATGGTGATGGTGGTAATAAAAAGGTTGGTGATAAGGATGGTGGTGACTAATGACAAAAATGGTAATGATGGTGATATGAAAGTTGGTGATAAGGATGGTGGTGACTAATGACAAAAATGGTAATGATGGTGATATGAAAGTTGGTGATAAGGATGGTGATCATGGTAATGACAGAAATGGTGATGATGGTGATATGAAAGTTGGTGATAAGGATGGTGATCATGGTAATGACAGAAATGGTGATGATGGTGATATGAAGGTTGGTGACAATGATAAGGATGGTGATCATGGTAATGACAGAAATGGTGATGATGGTAATAAAAAGGTTGGTGATAAGAATGGTGGTGACTGTAATGACAAAAATGGTGATGATGGTGATATGAAGGTTGGTGATAAGGATGGTGATCATGGTAATGACAGAAATGGTGATGATGGTGATATGAAGGTTGGTGATAAGGATGGTGATCATGGTAATGACAGAAATGGTGATGATGGTGATATGAAAGTTGGTGACAATGATAAGGATGGTGATCATGGTAATGACAGAAATGGTGATGATGGTGATATGAAAGTTGGTGATAAGGATGGTGATCATGGTAATGACAGAAATGGTGATGATGGTGATATGAGGGTTGGTGATAAGGATGGTGATCATGGTAATGACAGAAATGGTGATGATGGTGATATGAAGGTTGGTGATAAGGATGGTGATCATGGTAATGACAGAAATGGTGATGATGGTGATATGAAGGTTGGTGATAAGGATGGTGATCATGGTAATGACAGAAATGGTGATGATGGTGATATGAAGGTTTGTGATGATAAGGATGGTGATCATGGTAATGACAGAAATTGTGATGATGGTGATATGAAGGTTGGTGACAATGATAAGGGTGTTGATCATGGTAATGACAGAAATGGTGATATGAAGGTTGGTGACAATGATAAGGATGGTGATCATGGTAATGACAGAAATGGTGATATGAAGGTTGGTGATGATGATAAGGATGGTGATCACAGTACTGACAGAAATGGTGATGATGGTGATATGAAGGTTGGTGATGATGATAAGGATGGTGATCACAGTACTGACATAAATGGTGATGGTGGTGATATGAAAGTTGGTGATAAGGATGATGATCATGGTGCTGACATAAATGGTGATGGTAAGGATGGTGAATGGGATGATGGAAATGATGACAGATGATTGAAAGATGATTATGATGATGAGGATGATAATGAGAATAATTGCAGTGTGATATGAATGTGATGATGTTGTTATGGAGATGATATAAATGGCGAGGATTGTGATCATTGTTATAATAGTTGTAATAAAAATGAAGAAGATGATGATTATGGCGTCACTTTGGCGTCGCCAAAGGCAGCTGTAATGTTGATGTGATATAAATGTGATGATGGTGTTGATGTGATTATATAAATGGACGGGATTGTGATGATGATGATGATGATGATCGTGCTGGTGGTAATGATGGTAATGATGGTAAGAAAAGCTGTAATTAAGATGCTGATGCAGTTCATGAAGATCTGGGTGATGATCGTGATGATGCTGATCTCTTTCTCTCTCCACAGCAGAGACTCTGGAGGTGGGCGAGTATTTGGAGATTTCTGGAATCATGCGCACTCAGGCCGGACGCTACGAGTGCAAAGCCAGCAACGACGTAGCAACACCTGACGTCAAGTATGTCAACGTGGTCGTCAACTGTAAGTACCTGACTGGAAACAGTGTTTTAGTATTTCTACTCCTATTACTTTTAAATCTCGTTATTGATCCGATCAGTTTTCTTTTTTTTAAAGCCAAAGAGCCGGTTTATTCAAAACAAGCAGGTTCATTAGATTTGATTATTTATTATTTCATAACTTCATAAACAGCCTCAGTTCTGGTATGGATTCCATAAGATGCTGGAGATGTTGCAATTCTGGTCCATGTTGATATAATAGCATGCTCAGATAGTTCCAGACTTTTATGCTGCTGATCTCTTGTTCTACCCCATCTACTACTGGATGATGAAACCAGTTCCTCATTATGCTGGCCATTAGAAGGTGGTGACCTGTGGCCATGTGAGGACGAACATGGTCACCACCAATACTTAAACAGGCTGTGGCCTTTCGAACCATAAAGTATCGCCAAATGAGCTGAGAAAGCATAACCCCATTACACCACCTCCACCAGCCTGGACTGGGATGGCTCCATGGCTTCATGATGTTGGCACCAAATTCTGACCCAAGCATCTGTGTGGCTCAGTCCAGCTTTGGGCATCTCTCCTAATCCTTTTGTATCACCACCTCCTCTTCATCACCAGACAGCAGCGTTGCCATCACCTGGACCTTTCTCTTTCTGTTGTGGAGGGCTTGTTGTCTCCTGCTGCTCCCGGAGAGGCCAGTCAGCTAGAAGCTCCGTCATCAGTAAAAATAGAAAGCTTCTTGAAGCTGTGGGTTAAAAACAGCAGCTCTGACGTGAACGCTTCTCTCCAGGAGTCGCTCGCAGTGTCTGTCAGTCTCCCCGGCCCGGGTGGTCTTTAGGGCTTTAATGACCTTGCCATTGTCATTACGCTATCAAGCCTAGGTCCTTACCGTGCACAAGCTTCGGAACAGCGCTGCCTTCGTACCCTGTGACTAAAGCTCCGTCAGGGCTGGGGAACGTCGGCTGTGTCCTCTGCTGTTCTCCACTGGGAGGTGGTGAGCTCCAGATCTCGGCCCGTTTGCTGACGCTGGAAACTGGCCCCATTTAGTGTATCAGCCGGTCAAGCATCAAATAGAATTCCACATCTCGGCTTAGTGTACGCTCAGCCTCTCGCTCTTCCCTCTGCGGTGGCCTTTGCGCTTCCTTTGAAGTTGGAAACGATGCGTCTCGCTGGATCTTACAGGATCTTACGGTTAATGGACAGCTGTCGAGTGAACGGCCCACCGTGTTTCCAGGTTCAGGGCCCAGGGCCAGCTGATTGGTGCATACAGCCGTTTTCACTGTATTATCATGGATCTATATATCTTGGTTGAATGGAACCCCTGAAAGGAGGGTGGGCTGGGGGTTGGGGGGGGGTGTATAACAATTTGTATTCGTAACTGTTAACCGCGTGCACGTCGTCTTTTGGAATGGATGGTTTGAAGTAGACGTCACATGATTGTGTGGCCAGCAGATGGAGGGCAGGAAGTGATTCTCCACAGCTTTCTACCTTCTACATCACAAAAGACGGGTTTATGATTAATTTGATTAATATTTATCATATTTTTTATGTTTATCTGTCAAAATATGTCATTAGATGTTTTAAGTAAAAGATTGAAGTGCACTCGAGCACAGAGCATTGGAACAGCGCCCCTTAAAATCAGGGTGGTCAGGGGTGGGTGGTCCATTAGACGAGGGTCCGCTGGGTGCTGTGGTGAGTAAATTATATCAAAGTTTTTAACCATTTCTTATAAAATTAAGACTAAGAGCAGAAAGCTAATATTATGGTAGTGAGTGGACTGTGAGTTGAATTGTTGGCTGGTGGGTGGTCAGAGGTAGGTGGTCCATTAGATGAGGGTCCGCTGGGTGCTGTGGTCAGTAAATTATATCAATGTTTTTAACCTGTTCTATTAAAATGAAGAATAGTAGTAGAGAGCTAATATTATGGTAGTGAGTGGACTGTGAGTTGGATTGTTGGCTGGTGGGCAGTCAGAGGTGGGTGGGTACTTTAGACGAGGGTCCGCTGAGCGCTGTAATGAGTAAATTATGTCAATGGTTTTTACCTAGTAGACTAGTAGCAGAGAGCTAATATTATGGTAGTGAGTGGTTTGTTGAGCTGGATTGTTGATTGGTTGGTTGATGGGTGGTCAGAGGTGGGTGGTCAGTGAGATGAGGGTCCGCTGGGTGCTGTGGTGAGTAAATTACTTCAATGGTTTTAACCCGTTCTTATAAAATGAGTCGTGCTAGCACAGTCACGCAGGGAAACGTGTTGATTGATCGAACACACACAACACCACGTCCTCGCTCCTGATTCAGCCGCCACTTCAGCTGCCAGTTACCTCGTACTTTCCACAGCGTGGACGAGAGTGAGCCGCAGAGCGTCTTCAGAAGAGTGGTCGCTGTTGAAGATGTGAAAGTTGGTTTGGTCTCGTGACGGATGTGATTCAGAGCTTTTATTGTTAGATGGCAGATACATTAACTCTGATTTATGATTGATGTTGTGTCTGAAGCTAATTACTATTATAACCACCTGCCAGCTGTACAGTTTACTCCAATACCAACAAACACAGAACAGGAACACAGAGTCTTCTGTTAGTTCATCTGAAGAACTGCTTTTAGATTATACCAGAGCCTGTGTACAGGTAAACTATAACACTACCTTCACCTACCTGTGTACAGGTAAACTGTATCACTACCTTCACCTACCTGTGTACAGGTAAACTATATCACTACCTTCACCTACCTGTGTACAGGTAAACTGTATCACTACCTTCACCTACCTGTGTACAGGTAAACTATATCACTACCTTCACCTACCTGTGTACAGGTAAACTGTAACACTACCTTCACCTACCTGTGTACAGGTAAACCATAACACTACCTTCACCTACCTGTGTACAGGTAAACTGTATCACTACCTTCACCTACCTGTGTACAGGTAAACCGTAACACCACCTTCACCTACCTGTGTACAGGTAAACTGTATCACTACCTTCACCTACCTGTGTACAGGTAAACTGTAACACCACCTTCACCTACCTGTGTACAGGTAAACTGTAACACCACCTTCACCTACCTGTGTACAGGTAAACTGTAACACCACCTTCACCTACCTGTGTACAGGTAAACTGTAACACCACCTTCACCTACCTGTGTACAGGTAAACTGTAACACTACCTTCACCTACCTGTGTACAGGTAAACTGTAACACTACCTTCACCTACCTGTGTACAGGTAAACTGTAACACCACCTTCACCTACCTGTGTACAGGTAAACTGTAACACTACCTTCACCTACCTGTGTACAGGTAAACTGTAACACTACCTTCACCTACCTGTGTACAGGTAAACTGTCTAACACCACCTTCACCTACCTGTGTACAGGTAAACTGTAACACTACCTTCACCTACCTGTGTACAGGTAAACTGTAACACTACCTTCACCTACCTGTGTACAGGTAAACTGTAACACTACCTTCACCTACCTGTGTACAGGTAAACTGTAACACTACCTTCACCTACCTGTGTACAGGTGAACTGTAGCAGTTGTACAATAGAATGATAGTATTAGTTGACAGGGGGCCCTCTGGTGGCCACAAGGCCCTAAGAAGCTGCTTATGGTAGTCCTGGGAACGTACCACCAACACTAGTGTTCTCTCTCACTCTTTCACACCCTCTTTCTTTCTCTTTCTCTCTCGCTCCCTCTCTCTTCCCCTCTCTCTCTCTCTCTCTCTCTCTCTCTCTCTCTCTCTCTCTCTCTCTGTGTCTCTCACACTCTATCTCTCTCTTTCATGCCCTCTATCTCTCTCCGTCTCTCTCTCTCTTTCTCCTTCTCTCTCTCCCTCCGTCTCTCTCACTCTCTTTCTCACTTTTCTCTCTCTCTGCCCCTCTCTTCCCTCTCTCACTCTCTCTCTTTCTGTCTTCTTATCTATCTTACTCTTCCTTCCTCTCTCTCTCTCTCTCTCTCTCTCTCTCTCCTTCTCTCTCTCCGTTCCTCTCTCTCACTCTCTTTCACTCCCTCTCTCTCCCTCCCTCCCTCTCTCTCTGCACCCCCTCTCTCTCTGCCCTCTTTCTCTCTCTCTCTCTCTCTGTTCTCTCTCTCTCTCTCTGTTCTCTCTCTCTCTCTGTTCTCTCTCTCTCTCTCTGTTCTCTCTCTCTCTCTCTGTTCTCTCTCTCTCTGTTCTCTCTCTCTCTCTCTCTCTCTTTCTGTTCTCTCTCTCTCTCTCTCTCTCTCTCTCTCTGTTCTCTCTCTCTCTCTCTCTCTCTGTCTCTCTATCCCTCTCTCTCTATCTCTCTTTCTGTTCTCTCTCTCTATCTCTCTGTTCTCTCTCTCTCTCTGTTCTCTCTCTCTCTCTCTCTCTCTCTGTTCTCTCTCTCTCTCTCTGTTCTCTCTCTCTCTGTTCTCTCTCTCTCTCTCTGTTCTCTCTCTCTCTGTTCTCTCTCTCTCTCTCTCTGTTCTCTCTCTCTCTCTCTGTTCTCTCTCTCTCTCTCTCTCTCTCTCTCTCTCTCTGTTCTCTCTCTCTCTCTCTCTCTCTCTCTGATATTTGTCCTCCTTAACTGTGTAAACAGTCTGAGCTGATACTGCAGAGCAGCCTGCTGACCTTTCCGTCCACGCTGGGTCCAGCACAAACATTTCAGACTCCCTCTCCGTCTCCTTAGCCTCAGCGCCAGCCGCGCTCCGTTCATGACCACTTCCTTTAGCACCTCAAACCTTTAAATCCTGTCTGGCTCCTCCTTTCTACTCCCCTGTAAGACTGAAAGCGCTGCAGTCTGTGAGCAGGAGGCGGCTAGGCAGCTACACCGCAGCATGGCCAAACAGGACTGAATGTGTTCATGACTGTGACATCACACGCACACGGAATCAGTGTATTTACACTCTCTGCTCTCTCTCTGTCTCCACTCCTTTCCTTCGCAGATCCACCGTTCATCAAGAGTTCTAAAAACTCAGAGACGCAGGTGGGCCGCTTGGGTGTCCTGCAGTGTGACGCCACAGCTGTGCCGAAACCAGAGTTCGAGTGGTACCGAGACGACAAGAAGTACTGTTCTTAATTATAAATACACTTACCATAGAAATAAACACACTTACCATAGAAATAAATACACTCACCATAGAGATAAACACACTTACCATAGAGATACACACACTTACCATAGAGATACACACACTTACCATAGAGATACACACACTTACCATAGAGATACACACACTTACCATAGAGATACACACACTTACCATAGAAATAAATACACTCACCATAGAGATAAACACACTTACCATAGAAATAAACACACTTACCATAGAAATAAATACACTCACCATAGAGATAAACACACTTACCATAGAGATACACACACTTACCATAGAGATACACACACTTACCATAGAGATACACACACTTACCATAGAGATAAATACACTTACCATAGAGATAAACACACTTACCATAGAGATACACACACTTACCATAGAGATACACACACTTACCATAGAGATACACACACTTACCATAGAGATAAACACACTTACCATAGAGATACATACACTTACCATAGAGATACACACACTTACCATAGAGATACACACACTTACCATAGAGATACACACACTTACCATAGAGATAAATACACTTACCATAGAGATAAACACACTTACCATAGAGATACATACACTTACCATAGAGATAAATACACTTACCATAGAGATAAACACACTTACCATAGAGATACACACACTTACCATAGAGATACACACACTCACCATAGAGATAAACACACTTACCATAGAGATACACACACTTACCATAGAGATACACACACTTACCATAGAGATACACACACTTACCATAGAGATAAATACACTTACCATAGAGATAAACACACTTACCATAGAGATAAACACACTTACCATAGAGATAAATACACTTACCATAGAGATAAACACACTTACCATAGAGATACATACACTTACCATAGAGATAAATACACTTACCATAGAGATACACACACTTACCATAGAGATAAATACACTTACCATAGAGATAAACACACTTACCATAGAGATACACACACTTACCATAGAGATAAATACACTCACCATAGAGATAAACACACTCACCATAGAGATAAACACACTTACCATAGAGATACACACACTTACCATAGAGATACACACACTTACCATAGAGATACACACACTTACCATAGAGATAAATACACTTACCATAGAGATAAACACACTTACCATAGAGATACACACACTTACCATAGAGATAAATACACTTACCATAGAGATAAACACACTTACCATAGAGATACACACACTTACCATAGAGATACATACACTTACCATAGAGATACACACACTTACCATAGAGATAAATACACTCACCATAGAAATAAATACACTCACCATAGAGATAAATACACTCACCATAGAGATAAACACACTTACCATAGAGATACACACACTTACCATAGAGATACATACACTTACCATAGAGATACATACACTTACCATAGAGATACATACACTTACCATAGAAAAAAATACACTCACCATAGAGATAAACACACTCACCATAGAGATAAATACACTTACCATAGAAATAAACACACTTACCATAGAAATAAATACACTCACCATAGAGATATACACACTCACCATAGAGATAAATACACTTACCATAGAGATAAACACACTTACCATAGAGATACACACACTTACCATAGAGATACATACACTTACCATAGAGATAAATACACTTACCATAGAAATAAATACACTCACCATAGAGATAAATACACTCACCATAGAGATAAACACACTTACCATAGAGATAAATACACTTACCATAGAGATACATACACTTACCATAGAGATACATACACTTACCATAGAGATACACACACTTACCATAGAGATACACACACTTACCATAGAGATACATACACTTACCATAGAGATAAATACACTTACCATAGAGATAAATACACTCACCATAGAGATAAACACACTTACCATAGAGATACACACACTTACCATAGAGATACATACACTTACCATAGAGATAAACACACTTACCATAGAGATACACACACTTACCATATAGATACACACACTTACCATAGAGATAAATACACTTACCATAGAGATACACACACTTACCATAGAGATACACACACTTACCATAGAGATACACACACTTACCATAGAGATAAATACACTTACCATAGAGATAAATACACTTACCATAGAGATAAACACACTTACCATTGAAATAAATAGAGATAAACACACTTACCATAGAGATACACACACTTACCATACAGATAAATACACTTACCATAGAGATACACACACTTACCATAGAGATACACACACTTACCATAGAGATAAATACACTTACCATAGAGATACATACACTTACCATAGAGATACATACACTTACCATAGAGATACATACACTTACCATAGAGATAAACACACTTACCATTGAAATAAATACACTCACCATAGAGATAAACACACTCACCATAGAGATAAATACACTTACCATAGAGATAAACACACTTACCATAGAGATACACACACTTACCATAGAGATACATACACTTACCATAGAGATACATACACTTACCATAGAGATACATACACTTACCATAGAGATAAACACACTTACCATAGAGATAAACACACTTACCATAGAGATAAATACACTTACCATAGAGATACATACACTTACCATAGAGATAAACACACTTACCATAGAGATACATACACTTACCATAGAGATAAATACACTTACCATAGAGATAAACACACTTACCATAGAGATAAATACACTTACCATAGAGATACATACACTTACCATAGAGATACATACACTTACCATAGAGATAAACACACTTACCATAGAGATACATACACTTACCATAGAGATAAATACACTCACCATAGAGATACATACACTTACCATAGAGATAAATACACTTACCATAGAGATACATACACCTACCATAGAGATAAACACTGTCACTGATCTGTGATCTGTAGAGTATTAGTTTATATACAGGTGTACAGTTCCAGTCTGTTGCTCATGGATGTCCAGTCTTATCTGTAAACGGGCTCACGTGGCTGTAAGTTTTCTCTCTGAACAGGTCCAGTGATTCAGAACCCAGTTATTTAAACAGGGGGTCTCACTCTGCAAACATTTGATCAGGTGATCTCCTCTGTTAGGATGAGAAGCTGCAGCCAAGCCGACCCTTTGTGGATAAGACTGGACAGTTTATCTCCTCGGTCCAGTATTCATCACCGGTCATGTTCCGGCCTCAGGACTAGTGTGAACTACATAGTATATACTTATTATACGAGCGATGGATATTATTATAAACACAGTTAAAATAACTAATTCAATTCTAAAGTTTAATTCTCTCTCTCTCTCTCTCTCTCTCTCTCTCTCTCTCTCTCTCTCTCTCTCTCTCTCTCTCTCTCTCTCTCTCCAGGCTGTCTAACATGCAGGGCACTACTATTCAGATCGTCGGTACTCGTACTCTTCTGCTGGTAGCTAACGTCACAGAAGATGACTATGGAAACTACACCTGTGTGGCCACCAACCGGCTGGGAATACACAACGCTAGTGTGATCCTTTACAGTGAGTAATCACACGTACACACATCTAGCATCACTCTCACAGCGTCAGCAGAGTAACAGTGAAGATACAGAGGGCAAAGGTCACCATGACTGGATCTATTTATGCTAGCACATCTGTGGGATTTGTAGTAGTATGTTGGTGCTAAACCAACACTGTTGCCTAGCAGCATATTGTGGTTGTTTATGAGGAAACAAATATGCAAACCAACAGCCATTTGTATATATTTGATATATATATTTTCATATATTTGATATATATATTTGTATATATTTGTGTGCATCAGTTTCATAGTGACTCAGTAATGAGTCGAGGCATAGAGCTGCCGCCGCTGTTTTCCATTCCTAACAACTACCTGGAACCTGGTTAGGCTGCTCGTATTCACGGGCAGTGATGTGTGTAGAACTTTCAGAACACCTACTGTGACATTTTGCTCTCATGGTGAATTAAACCAAATCAGAACATCCACAGTATGTTGGTCGTTAAGCTAACATGCAAGATGCTGAAGTTCTAACCAATAGGAGAGCTTGTTTGGCTGTGTCTACCTAGATAAGATACACAGAGGTAATCCTGATTGCCTGGGACAGGAAATAGTATCTTGCGGGACCCTCTCTATCCTGACGAAAGTGAAGCAACTCAATACGGCATCGATTCCACAGAAGATGTCTGGAGAGATGTAGAGCCATGTCGTCTGGAGGTCCCACCCACAGCTCTGTGGTATCTGTAGGTGCAGGATCAGGGTATGAATGGACCTCCACACCGAACCACAGGCCAGAAGACAATTGGTTAGAATTCTCCAGAATATTCTTGAACCATTCTAGACAACCTTGGCCCGGTGCAAAATCCTGCTGGACTGTTCCATCATTGTGTAGGTACATTAAGTCCATGCAGGGCTGCAAACGGTCACCAAGCAGTAAAACATAGTGGACACTGGACAGTGGACCCAACCCATACCAGTATGGACAGCATGAACACCCCCCATACCAGTGTGGAACCACCACCAGCCTATATGGTAGCTTGTGGACAACTGAGGTCCACAGCTTCATAGCTCTGTGTCACACACTAACCAGACCATCAGCCTGAAACAGCTGGTACCGTGACTCATTGGACTATACCATTGGTGGTCAGTCCTCTAGGATCCAGTTCCACCTCACGAGTCCAGGAGAGGTGCTGTGTTTGGTTTCATGGTGTTGACAGAGGCGCTGATTCTGTCGCTTGTCACCCACTATCATGTCCTGCTGCCTTAATGTAAACACACCGACCAGTGTTCAACCTTACTCACAGGATAACATCTCACAACTTATACAGGAGCATCTTATACCAATATCTATATATGCTCTTATCTAATATTTGTATTTATGTTTGTTCTAGTTTAAATATAAAATGCGTGATGATTCTATTAAATATAATCAAACATTATAGAGTTATATACATACACATATATTTATATTATTCTCTATGTTTAGAAATGTATGTGTTCACTGCTCTCAGTGGCGCCACCCAGTGGCTTTTGGCCAACATGACGTCTTCTTTCTTCAGTATTCTATCTCCCTTCCTAGCTGTCATTCTCTTTCTCTCTATTTCTCTTCTTCTTCTCTTTTATTTGTACTATGCGACAGCTAGTTCCTCATACGTATATATTTTTGTCTTCACTGATAATAATATAATAATAAACTTTGAAATGATTATAGAAAGAAACTGCTTCAATTCTGAGTGTGCATTTCACACATTGGCCACCAGATGTCACTGTGTACCAATAAACAACTCTCTTTACAACTGATGGCCTGAAGCCATTTTTTGAACTTTAATTCATATATATATATAATAATACATATATATATAATATAAACTCGTACAATATCCTGTAAACACGAGTGAGTAGTATACAGTGTATACTGGTACAGTATATATTGCATAGTAAATAAAGGTGAAGTATACAAAGTATATATTGTTGTGAGATACACAACGCTGCATATAGTACATATTATTATGCAGTACAATATGCAGTATACAGTACATGCTTGTAAAGAAAGCAGTATAGAGTATTTACTGGTACATTTATGCAGTATACATTATTTAATGGTACAAAACTTTGTATAGAATATATAATGGTATAATTTGCAGTATGCAGTATTTAATGGAACGATATGTGGTATACAGTATATAGTGTCCCAGTATATAATTTTACAATGTGTGCAGTATACAGGATATACTAGTATAGCATGTGATGTTACAGTGACAGTATTACAGTACTAGTAAAGTATTTACCATACAGTACTAGTACAGTATGCAGTATTTAGTATATAGTGGTATTGTATACAGTACTAGTAAAGTATTTACCATACAGTACTAGTACAGTATGCAGTATTTAGTATATAGTGGTATTGTATACAGTACTAGTAAAGTATTTACCATACAGTACTAGTACAGTATGCAGTATTTAGTATATAGTGGTATTGTATACAGTACTAGTAAAGTATTTACCATACAGTACTAGTACAGTATGCAGTATTTAGTATATAGTGGTATTGTATACAGTACTAGTAAAGTATTTGCCATACAGTACTAGTACAGTATGTAGTGTTCAGTATATAGTGGTATTGTATACAGTACTAGTAAAGTATTTACCATACAGTACTAGTGCAGTATGCAGTATTTAGTATATAGTGGTATTGTATACAGTACTAGTAAAGCATTTGCCATACAGTACTAGTACAGTATGCAGTATTTAGTATATAGTGGTATTGTATACAGTACTAGTAAAGTATTTACCATACAGTACTAGTACAGTATGCAGTATTTAGTATATAGTGGTATTGTATACAGTACTAGTAAAGTATTTGCCATACAGTACTAGTACAGTATGTAGTGTTCAGTATATAGTGGTACAGTATACAGTACTAGTAAAGTATGTACTATACAGTACTAGTACAGTAGTACTAGTACTACTTTGGATTAATTGTGTTTGTAAATTTGATTATGACTCTAAATTTAATCAATCTCTCTCTCTCTCTCTCTCTCTCTGTATCTCTCTCTCTCTCTCTCTTTCTTTCTCTGTCTCTCTCTCTCTCTCTCTCTCTTTCTCTGTCTCTCTCTCTCTCTCTTTCTCTGTCTCTCTCTCTCTCTCTCTCTCTCTCTCTCTGTAGAACCCGGAACCGGACGGGACATCAATGGCTCGGCATGCGTCTGTCAGTCCTTGTGGCTCCTGGTTCTGCCCCTCCTTCTGCTTCTACTCAAGTGTTAATACTCAGCGCTGCACTCCTTCACCACCACACCTTCCTCCTTCTTCTATTCCTCTTCCTCATTCTCTCTTTCTCTTAATCTGACTCTTTCTATCCCCCACCTCTCTCTCTCTCTCTCTCTCTCTTTCTTTCTCTCTCTCTCTCTCTCTCTCTCTGTCTCCCCCCCAGACTGTTTGCATTACCATACTGAACGAACCGTGCCTCAACGCACGCAAAACTAGGTACACTTACAATTCAGAACGAGGAGCGGGCCGGGCTGTTAACGCATCGGTGTCGAGCAAAAACAATAACAGAAAAAGAAAAGAAAAGAAAAGAAAGGAAAAGAAAGGAATGTGAACCTGAGAAGACGTAGAGAGAGAACAGAGCTCTTTATAGGATGTGATAATTGTTGACTTGTTTTCTTAAGTCCTGGACTTTCTGTTTCCTTCTTTGTTGTTGTTTTATTTTCAGGTTTTGAGTTCTCGTCTCTTCTCGACGCCATCCTGAGAACGAGCAGAGCCGGACATTAGCGAGAGTTCAAACCGACTCTTAGCCGCGCCGCTCAGCAATCATTCAGATATCCGGAGCGCTAACTTCGATATTCTACTCTCTTCCGTATTTGCCAAATGTGTAACAGAAGCAGTGCAGAGAGACGCTAGTTACGCTAAACGAACACAAACCCGCCCGTATAAGCTACAGCAGCCAGCGCTACGCATCGCCAAACAGAAAACAGCCACTCCCACCTTCCGCGCAGCGCACTGGTCACTCCCCGCTAGCCGGACGCCCAGCCGTCCTGCATTCGTTTACTAGAGAGCTAAACTTGTAGCCGGAGGCATCAGAAAACGAGAACGTGTGAGTTAGCTTAGCCGCCCAGCAGCCGAGTACCTCGCATACTCACCTCACAGGTGGCTAGCGCTGTGCTAACAAAGGTGCTAGCACTGCGCTACATGAGTTTTTCCATTGAGAGGGACGTTTGAGGTTCACGTAGACGTAAAGCGCCGGTCAGGAATTCAGCAAGCTCAAACACTCACACAACCTTTGACCCCCTACGAGCCGGTCAGCCCAAACCAAGCGGGCAGGTATGTAGCGCAGCGGACAAAACTAGCGGAAGCGACTTTTTATAAATAAAAACATGAAAGCAAGTTTTCTTAGCAGCTCAGAGCCGCCCGGCGGCTGACTTTAGGGATTCTGTTGCTACGTTAGCCTCATGGCTGTAACCGAGGAGCAGTGGAGGTGCTAATCGTGACCACAAGGGGGCAAAATTTGGTTTGTATCCTTTTTAAAAGGCGCTGATTCGCTGATACCGCGCTAGCTGTGTGAGCAGATCCTGACGGGAGCTTTATTGAACCCGTGAAAAATAAAAGTCTCCCCCGGGTCGTTGGGTGGGTGGGGGGTGGGGGAGGGGTAGTACAGGGAGTCGCCAGAACGGACCGCGCCTGCCGAGAGATGATAGGTGTTGATTTATATATATATATATTATTCTTTTTTTTATTGGTCAGTGAAAACAGTGGTCTGTCTTCATCGCCACGCTTCAGCGAAAGGCTTAGCGTTCCTGATCGTCAGTCCCGCCCCTCGTTAACAGGTCAGGCGGGGCCGGTTCCTGGTCACTAACTCTTAACTGTGAAAACCTCCCGGCTCGTTTTGCTTCTTCTTCTTTTTGTTTTTCCTCTCCATCCACCATTCGTGGACTATGTACCATACAGCTAACGTGTGCGTGACTCTAGACTGAAATGTATGACACCAATGAATGCTTTTGCTTGTTAATCTATTGTTTTTCTCCTCTCCTCGAACGGAATCTCACAAAGATTGTTGTTATTTTCTTTTGTTTTTTGTTTTTTTTGTCCATTACAATTAACGTTGTATATATCTACTTGAATCCATTGTCCTTAAATCTATAAATATATATATATAATAAAATATATATATATATATAAAAATATATATTCAAAATAATAATAATAATAATAATAATAATAATAATAATAATAATAATATATTACGTCCATGTTTCTTAATAGGCTAGTGAACTTGTCGAGGATTAACTGTAAGTAAAAGCCGATTAGGGTACAAAGATTTTAGCTTCTATTGAGAATTGAACAGGATCCTGTAACGGAGGAGCAGATAGATTGTCCTGTGTGTCCTTGTGTTCCCAAAAATTTAGAATGTAAAGCTCCAGTATGAGGACTGTAACTGGGAATACCTACACGCTTACTGCCAAAACAAAGATATACGTCCCCGCGTTTACGTTTCGTATCATGTTGGACTGTGAGTTATACCGTGAAAGTGTGAAAGTGTTGGCACCCCTGAACGTATTTCCCCCAGGAAACTATTACAATTACACACGTTTTGTTATACACGTTTATTTCTATTGTGTATATTGGAATTACACAACTACACAAACAACGAAATTGAATTCATGCCAGACAAAATTATTGGCACACTCAAGTTAACCGACCGGCCAACCTGGGAATTATTTTTTGAGTAGCAACTTCTTACTGTGGCGCAGCACATCACGGCGCAGCCCGAGGTCAGGTACATTTGCACCCAGGCAACGGGAATCAGTGAATGCTCATAAAAAACAAAACCACCCCAATCCAACTCTGGTGATTCGCATGGCGCGCGAGGACAGCTCTCGAATCGAGAATGGACAAGACGGTTTGAGCTGATGATAAACACGTACTCAGGATAGTTTTTTGGAGTCTCCTAGTTCAGATATTGACAATTTACAATTCCCACACCTGCCAGTTACCTTAGAAACAGTGTTTAGCACCGTCCTCTCTATAAAACCAGTCCCAGTATGAAGATGGACTGAGAAGGATAAAAAACAATTTCGTTACTGTTGCTCCACGGCTCTCCACTAGTAGCCTCTTTGAAAAGTTTAAAACTAGCGCTGTGATTGGTCGAAGTCTTCTCTTCCCAACATGTTTCTGCCCAATGGGTTGCACCCATAGATGAGTTGCCTAGTGCGCAAATTCATAGACAGTTGAACTCAAAGCCATCGATGACTTTTCTCGTATTTTGAAGTGGCGAGTCGTAGCAGTGTAGTTTGATGTGTAGATGCGTGAAGGTTGGCAGGTCTGGCTTAATATTTGGTTGCACACCGTTTAACCGTAAACAGGCTTCCAACACCTCTCAGCTGGAGTTCTGGACCACCCTTCTTCTGCAGACTGCTCCAGGTCTCTCATATTTGGAGGACACCTTCTCCCAACAGCAGTTTTAAGGTCTCTGCACAGAAGTTCAATGAGATTTGACTCCATCTTTAGAACTTATTGCATGAAATTATGTCAAATTTGGCTTTCCAGTATACACAACGGAAGTAAACGTGTACAAGCAAGGGTCAAATAAACATAATAATAATAATAATAATACTAATCATACTCCATCAGTAGTTTATTCTCACTCTAAACCTGCTCAGGACCATTAACATGGATGAAACCAGATGGTGGTGCTGCTGTATTCACATCGTTTATCACACTTTTAATTATTTACAGTATGAAAGATGAATAAACAGCATAAGAAACGACCAATCAGACTTTTGCTGAATCAGAAAGTTGGATATTATTTGGTTAGATTGATATATTTGTGCATCATCTTCACATACATAGTAGGAAAGCAGCAGTGGCCCTAGAACAGAGCCTTGTGGCACACCGAAATTTCGAAATTTGTCTTGCTTTTGTTTGTAAGGAAATAAACGTGTATAACAAAACGTGTTAAGGGGTGCCAACACTTTTGACCATGACTGTAGGAAATGTAAATGCGGGGACGTGTCTCTTCATGTTTTGGCGGTAGGCGTCTAGGCTCTCGGCTGTGGCCGTATACTCGGGCCAGGTTCCGATTCCTCGATTCCTTCTTTCAATTCAACAGCCCAAGGCCTCTCGAGCGACTGACCACGCCGCTGGTCGCTGGCCGGCTTGCCTTGTTACAACCTCCCGCTCGCCTGCTGTGTGCGTGACGGCCGTTTCTTCGTCACACTTTAGAGTAGGCTAGGCTACGCGCTAGAGCGGTCAGCGTATGAAGGGCTAGCGGTCTCCTTTAGACGAGCGTTCCTCCGCCAAATATCCCAGAGGGTTTTTTAGTCCTTCAGTCCTGAAAATAGACCTTTCAGTAGCAGCGAGACGCTCCTACTCTAAAACGTGACCCGTGTGCATCGTAGCCGAACGCCAGTGTACGCCTCTCGCCGCTGTCTATACCTTCGCCCTTACGTCGATACTCACGGAAGCTATAAAAGCATCTACTCCACGGCAGAGGCTGCGAGCCAGGACGTCCAGCTAATAACAATAACTGCTTGGTGTGTAGCCGTCCACGTCCCAGTTTTGCTTTTTCGTTTGGTTCTTCTGGATTTCTTGTGAGACGAGGCTTCAGGAGGTTTCGTTTTTTTCCTGTTCATTTGTATATGTGAACCTTATTCGGCTATAGAACTCTCCGGAAAGGGAACGTCGTGCTCGGACGTCTCATGTTCGCTAGTAAATTCCAGAAACTTTCCTCATCCCTCATTTCAATGCAATGAGCATTTTATAATGGCTTTGGTTTATTCTAAGATTACTGCAATCGATTTCTAAAAATCTTATGTACTGTAAAGTACCCATGAAATGTTCAATGAAAAATGAAATAAAGTCATTTGAATTTGACGTGCTGTTTTTGACGAATGGATTCCAAACACACCCATGAACTTTTCCTTTTGTACTCTTTTTGGCTGTTTATGTTCACCAAACAAGGTTCAAATAAACATAATAATAATAATAATAATAATAATAATAATAATACTAATCATACTCCATCAATAGTTTATTCTCACTCTAAACCTGCTCAGGACCATCAACATGGATGAAACCAGATGGTGGTGCTGCTGTATTCACATCGTTTATCACACTTTTAATTATTTATAGTATGAAAGATGAATAAACAGCATAAGAAACGACCCATCAGACTTTGGCTGAATCAGAAAGTTGGATATTAGCTGGTTTGGTTGGTAAAGGAAAGCAGCAGTGGCCCTAGAACAGAGCCTTGTGTTACACCTACATTTCCAATTTGTCTTCTTGTTGTTTGTAAACCAATGGCAGTTAGGAAGGCGGGACTTTACACATGATAACACTATTACTATCGGTTATTATGTTTTATGATGGTGATCACAGTGCCGTGACTGAAATTTAATGATTCGATTTGGGAGTGGTCCCAAGGGTCCTGGTTAGGGTTAGCTTTTGACCCTATTGGTTTCACGTCATCGGCACATCAGCTCCCAGTTAAATTCCTTATTACAGAACAGAACTAACAGTCTCTGTTGCTCTAAATGATCTTCTTCCATCCTAAGAAGTAGTAACGCATCCCCCACATTCTCAGGCTTTATGTCTAGGATGAAAACCTACCTGCTTAGTCAAGACTTAGTCAAGATCTTCGGTGCAGGTCTTGGGATTTATGGATGTCTGTAAACACCTGATCGTCCAGCACATCCTCTGAAATGAAGGGTGTTGATGTAACAGCCTGAACTCTGCTAAGAGCGCTTTATAGCAGATGTTGGATCATCATTGCTGTGAGGACTGGTTGAACGTTAGTGAGGTCAGGTACTGATGTTGGATGATCAGTTCTGCTTAAATTTATCCAAAAGGTATTGGACGGAGCTTCATCGCTTCAGAAGACAGCTCCACAGTTTAAACTCCACTATCTCCACTATTTGTAGGGTGACCTTACAGTCCATAGAACTTGTGTATGTGAGCAGCTGAGCACAAGCAATAGATGGATAGTCTTAAATGAACTCCAGAGAAGCCGTCTGGATATTTATGGACATATACAGCCAACGGTACACTGAAATGTTTCAGTGCTAATGTTATTCCTCAGTGTTTCTTGAAAACCTGCACCCACAGTTCTGGACAAGCTAACTGAAATGAACTTTGCTAGCTGATGGAAACTGAACGTCTTAATCTGTTTTTAATTAAATTAGTTGTTAATAATCTAAACTTACCGTCTGCTTACCGGAATCAGGGTTTCCAGCAAGATTGATAGCACCAAACATGCTTTCATATTAAATACACAATATACTGTGCCTCAGCATGAGTCATTTAAAAAATCTTGTTTTTTAAATGTAATTTTTAATTATTAGATATTTATACTCATATATATTAGATATTTATACTCATACCATATTAGTACAGGTACATTTGTGTTATTAAATTTTCACAGTATCCTGCAATTCAGAGAGTGAACTCTGGATGGCAGCAGAGTCAAAGAAATGAAGGCTGTTCTGCCATTGCACCTGTGTGTGTTTGTGTGTGTGTGTGTGTGTGTGTATATATATATATATATATATATATATATATATATATATATATATATATATATATATATATATATATAAATATATGCCTCTTATTCTCCCTAGTATTCTTTTCTTCTTTTAATTCTATAAATTAATTAATTCAAATGAAGATCCAAAGAACAGCACATTTCCACACTTACAGACTGTAGTTCATCTGATTCTCTGTATACTTTATTACTCTGTTCTTTAATGATCAGGACCCCCACAGGGCAGAGCAGGGAGGTGGGTCATTCTCAGCATTGTAGTGACACTGGCGTGGTGGTGGTGTTATGTATGTGTGTGTGTATATATATATATATATATATATATGTGTGTGTGTGTGTGTGTGTGTGTGTCTGTGTTTGTCTGGTTTATGTCACACTTTGGGGACCAAAATCTGGTCATATATTGATGTATTGGGGACCTTTCATCATTGTAAGGACCACAGGCTGGTCCCCATAAGGTAAATAAATATTATATAAATAAATTTTAAATAAATTAATTTTAAGGTTAGTGTTACAGTCAAAGCTCGGTTAGTCTAGTAGTAGCTCTCTGAAGAGTTCACAGAAAGAGGTTTTTGTGCTTGTATGTGTCATTTTCACCATCACCACCACTGTAAACACCACCATCACTGTAAACACCATCACCACCACTGTAAACACCACCATCACTGTAAACACCATCACCACCACTGTAAACACCATCACCACCACTGTAAACACCACCATCACTGTAAACACCATCACCACCACTGTAAACACCACCACCACTGTAAACACCATCACCACCACTGTAAACACCATCACCACCACTGTAAACACCACCATCACTGTAAACACCATCACCACCACTGTAAACACCATCACCACCACTGTAAACACCACCATCACTGTAAACACCATCACCACCACTGTAAACACCATCACCACCACTGTAAACACCATTACCACCACTGTAAACACCACCATCACTGTAAACACCATCACCACCACTGTAAACACCATCACCACCACTGTAAACACCATCACCACCACTGTAAACACCATTACCACCACTGTAAACACCACCATCACTGTAAACACCATCACCACTGTATCTGAATCATTTCACACCAAAGCTCTCTAAATCTCTCTGTTTACACTTCAATCACTGAAATATGTATTTTATTAATGTCTCTACACTGACAGTCATTTTCTGGGTGGTGTTGGTTTGGGGACTGTTGGAGATTCAGTTGAAAGGTATGTAGTGTAACTCTACTGGGAAGGCTTTAGATTAGATGTTGGAACATTGCTGTGAGGACTGATTGAACGTTAGTAAGGTCAGGGAGTGATGTTCGATGATTAGTTCTACTTGAATTCATTCAGAAGGTATTTGATGGAGCTTCATCGCTTCAGAAACCACAGCTAGAGGTTCAAGTTGTACGACCTGGCATTGACAGGGTGACCTTACAGTCATTAGAACTTATATTTAAACACATGCACAGCGTCCTGCATGTGTTCCTCCACCGTGCAGGTACTTTGCTTCGTTGGTTTGGGGACAGTTGGAGATGCAGTTGAAAGGTATGTAAGTATGAAACCAGTAAACATGGTTAGGCATGAATGAAAAGTAATGTTGTAAGGACCATTAACTGGTCACCATAATGTAAATAAATAATTTATATGGTTAGAGTTACAGTCAAAGCTCGGTTTGACCAAATGAATGGTAGTCTATATAATAGGAGTTCACAGAAAGAGTTTTTTTGTGTGTGTGTATGTGTCATTACAATACAATTGACCACACTGGGTGATTTATGAACATAGAATTATTTAAGAATAAATATTCCAGATTTATGTTACTTACCAAAAACTTATACAGTGGTGGTGAAGGGAACCAGACGTCCACCTCTAAAAGCTTCCTCACAGAAAGTTATTAATGTCTAAGATTAAAGGCTGAGATGTTGTTTTATGATATTTTTGAGAAAACATTGACCTTAAAATATAAAATTTTACCGTCAACAACTCTAGAAGTGCACAGCGTCCTGCATGTGTTCCTCCACCGTGCAGGAACTTTGCTTCGTTGGTTTGGGGACAGTTGGAGTTGCGGTTGAAAGGTATGTAGTATTAAACCAGTAAACATGAAAGCTAACGTAGAGGCAGCCAATGACTCTACTCTGGAAAGCTTCGGTCCATTCACAAACACAGCACACGCGTCTTGTGATGATAATTGGCACATTTCTTTATTTCGAAAACAGACATTGAAACTTTTTTTTCCACAATTGAACTCCTTTTTAGATTCAAACTTGACATTGCACTCACGTGAACATAGGAAAAGGCTGTATTTTTCTTTTCGTCATCTTTTTTTTTCTTCGTCTTCTAGTTGTTTCGCGTTTCGATTTTTTCTCTTTTCATATTTTAAACATCAGCGCAGGAAATATCTCCAATTGATATCAAACCGTCATAACAACACCAAGGACATCGAAGAAAGAAGCCACACGTTTTGGTTTACCGTGACCGCGAGAAGGTTCCCCTCTCAGGAGGAATTCCCATGCAAGGAAATCAGATGGGTTCAAGCTATCCATGAAATGCTGGCCAAAACAATGCGTCAACATAGAACACTGAAGGGGAATATAATACTTCTCCCTCTCAAAGAGCAGTGCACTACTACTATGGGTCGATGGGAAAGGCGTTAAAGGTGTACTCGTGTGCCTGTGCGCGAGTGTGAAGAACTAGGAATGCAAACCAGGGTCGAACGGCTGGAGTAAGAAAATGTGTCGTCTGTCCTTTGGTGAAGTCGATGAAAGTACGGGCTCGGACTCTCGTCTGTTTCTCGCACGCCGAAGCAGCCAGCACCAGATCACTTCACTGCTAGCTTGAGCCGCAAGTTGCATATGGAAACTCCCCCCCCGGCCCCCCGCCCCGCCTCCCCGACCTCCCCGACCTCCCGCCCGAACCCCCCGAAGATGTAAGAAATTCATTGCCACACGAAAAAATAGGACGAACAAATAAAAACTGACTGCTTTGTTCCACAATCAGAGGGCGAAGAGCAACCTTTTCATAATGATCTGTTACCACTTTACAACTCTGCCTCGTCTTCTTAAGCCTTCTCGTCCTCGTCCTCCTCCTTGCCCGCTTCCGAAACGGCGCCGTCTGCTGGCTCGGAGTCGTCTGCAGCATCTGCGAATGGGGAGAGAGCGTAACAGGTGAGGTAGGTTCCAGGATAGGTGTCGGTTGCTTTGATTGCGGCTTCCATTCTTTACACACCCCCAAAGTTCAGTCTTAGAACTTTACAGTCTTAGAACCTAGAACTTAGAACTCAACTAACCCAAATACTACACACACAGTAAAACCACACTCACCATTTGAGTTGACCTTAAAACAGGTGGGGCATAGTGGAACCTGACCACTGGGTTAAACACGTCAGTGTACACACATACACACACACACACTAGTGAAGAGACACACTAGGGGCATTGAAACACACACACACACACACACACTAGTGAACACACACACTAGGGGGCAGTGAAACACCCACGCCTTTAGATCTGAGAACATCCTCAGATCTTCTGTCCATCCTTCCACTGTGAGAAGACACCTCAACACTGTGGGTTTGAAAAGATGTGTAGATGTTCAAGAAGCTCCTCACCGAGAAAAGGAGATACAGACACAACAAACAAAGAAGCTGAACACTGGACTGACCACCCCAGAGTCCAGAACCCCAACACCACTGAAAGGACTGACCACCCCAGAGTCCAGAACCCCAACACCACTGAAAGGACTGACCACCCCAGAGTCCAAAACCCCAACATCACTGAAAGGACTGACCACCCCAGAGTCCAGAACCTCAACACCACTGAACGGTCTGACCAACCCCAGAGTCCAGAACCTCAAAACCACTAAACGGACTGACCACCCCAGAGTTCAGAACCTCAACACTTCTGAATGGACTGACCACCCCAGAGTCCAAAACCTCAACAACACTGAATGGACTGACCACCCCAGAGTCCAAAACCTCAACACCACTGAAGGGACTGACCACCCCAGAGTCCAGAACCTCAACACCACTGAACGGTCTGACCAACCCCAGAGTCCAAAACCTAAACACCACTGAATGGACTGACCACCCCAGAGTCCAGAACCTCAACACCACTGAACGGACTGACCACTCCAACCCTAGTCCAGAACCTCAACACCACTGAATGGACTCACCACCCCAAAGTCCAGAACCTCAACACTATTAAATGGACTGACCACCCCAGAGTCCAGAACCCCAACACAACTGAATGGACTGACCACCCCAGAATCCAGAACCTCAACACCACTGAATGGACTGACCACCCCAGAGTCCAGAACCTCAACAACATATTAGATGTTCTTATTGATGAAATACACGTATTGATCAGATATAGATTTTTAAACTATCCATATACAGTATCTGGTTTGAGCTTGGCTTCATTAGTTGGACCTCTGGAAGTTAGAAGTTTGCCACTAAGCAGCAGAAGTGCGATCAACGTCTAAGACTGAACTTCTCAGACTGTGGAAGGAATGGAAGCTGTAACAGAGGTAAAGTGTGGACCCTCTAAACACTGATTAGATTTACTTGTACATGTAAGAAGAACCCATCGTTGGTAGACTGATGTACGAACCACATGTTTATCATGTCTGAGTTCCTCAGATCAGACCAGCGGGCTAGGATTTCACTAATGCGTGGCTTCATGTGTCGTTCAGAAGAGGCGGCGATCCAGGAAACGCTGTCCTTCATGGTTGCTAAGTGTTCCTGCAGAATCTGCGAGAACATCGTTAAAGCCTAATTGTGGTCAAGTCATGCACTTTAGATTGAATCGCTCGGCCCACATCAGTATGGATCTCTGGGTGGACCCGCCGCGCACTTACAGCCCGAACTAGCCGATCCAGAAGCAGGAGATCGATGCGGTAATTCAGTTAGACCAAAGCTCATCCTGTTTTCCCTTCAGGAATCATCGACGTGCAATAACAAGTATGGCCAACGTCTTTGGCTAATTATCTCCGAGACGGAGCGCCGCGCGTGCTTGGCGAGTGAAAATCACGTCTGCTGACGGAGCGGCGCTGGCGAACCCAGGAACCGGCCTTTCTTCCCTCGCTCGAGCGTTAAATTCGTTCTCACACTTGTTTGTTCCGCTGCGCTCGCCATTCTGTCCGGCTGATTACGTTTTTGATGGAGCCGCTACTCTCCTTCCTCGCAATCAGGAGGCGTTAATGAAAAGCTCCCCGCCGGAGCTTCACACCTTTTAAAGGACTGAGGTCATAATCAGCGCCTCTGACGTCGGAAGGTTTAAGAAGAATCTGTGGTGTTTGTTTAAATCACTGCTGGTCTTTTCTAGATTTGAGCGTCTACAGTTGACCAACAGGTGGGGCAGTCGTGGCCTGAAGGTTCGGGATCTGGTCTTGTGACCGGAAGGTCGGTGGTTCGATCCCTGGGACGAGCAGGACACGACTGAGGTGCCCTTGAGCAAGACACCTAACCCCAACTGCTCTGGGCCCCTAGTGTTTTCACTAGTGTGGGTGTCTCGCTGCACGGATGGGCAAACTAGTTCTAAATTCAACCATAGCGGAGCGGGCAATGTTAGCGTGGGTGAACGAGAGGTCAGGCCCCGACCGGAGCTGGATATACAGTACTGTACAGCACAGGTTGTAGGCACTTGGGCATTAATATATATTAAAATCTACTTTTTCAGGTGACATACTGTTTATAAACATGAGTAACTGTGTATTATCCTTACCATCTACCTGGAAATTGGGCCAATCTAATTTTTCTTGAAACCCTTTTTCTTTAAAAGCTCTTGTGAAGCTTGAACCCGTAGATTCTGAGTTTAGATTTGATAGAAATATTTTTTTTTCCATATTTCTGCATAACTGATGGTTCAAACGTACTGACTCAGGGTTCTTTACAGTGGTGGTGATGGGAACCACCACCATAGCTTTTTATTTAATATCATCACCAGTGAATGTGCATGCGCTTTCTAGGTGTCCAAAGAATATATATCTACATTTTTTACCATTTCTAATTTTTTTTACATCATTTAAACGTGACACCTGAAATTTCTTGATTAATGGACCAATAGAAATGCTTTAAAATGGCTTCAAAATCTCATTAGAAGTTGGTAAAGCTTGTGTCTGTAAAGTTAGTATTTTGGAGAGATGCTCTGTTTTCTTGGATGTTTATGGTAGTTAATATTGGTAAACATGAAATTCTATCTTCCACCTTCATGTACCTCCAGAGTTCTGGGGTCTCGTGTTGGCCGGCTGCTCCAGCATTGGCTGGCTGGTAGCTCACTTGTTGCAGCAGCTCTTCAACAGCTACTCAATACTTGGTTTACCAGTTCTTTCTACTGGAGATGCTCTTCCATAGTTTAAAGATCTCACTCAGTATGAAAACAGAATAACAGTTCAATCTCTTCAGCAGCCTTGCGCAAGTTTACAAATACACTACACCCTCAGATGAAAGTTAGGAGGCTGTCTATGGGGTGGTGCCCTCAATAACACCTCAATACCTTCAGTTCGGGAAGATAATTTGATTGAAATTATATTGTATATGAGTATATGAATCTGGTCTCCAGACTTTTTATTTTATTGTCCAGGTTTTTTAAATGTATCACTGGAAAAACTGGTGTATGCTAAGAAGTTGGACCTTAAAACCACTGATGGACCTTTAAGGGTTTGTTTTTACCTTGATGATCTAAAGCGTAGCTGCATTGTACCCTTGTTTTTGAACCATATACAAGATATTGTAAAGTTTTTCAAAGGTTTCCAGGAGTAGTTACAGTTGCTGGGCTCTGAAGGACCAACTAGGTAAACCAATCTGCTGTAGCGCCACCCTGAGGCAGACCAGCTCTGGTTAGTTAAGAAGTTTATTTTTTTATGGACCCTCCAGAATTTTAATTTTGCGAGCATGACTGGGGGTCTGTAGGCCGACTGTAGGATCTTCTAGAATGAAGAACTTGTGACCGTATTTAAGCAGATGTTTCCGGAAACCCACCTTTGTTGTCTTGTGTTTGGTTTGCTTCCTCACAATCGGCTGTCTCGCTAGCAGCGGCAGGCACGTCGGCTTGTTTGGCTTCCGCCTTCTCCTCCTCCTCCTTCTTGTCTGCGTTTACATTCTCGGCGGGTTTCTCGGCCTCGGCGGTGGGCACTTCTCCGGGTTTCTCCGCTTCCTTCGCCTCCTCCTTGGCTTCCTGCTTGGCAGGAGGTTCCGAGGGGGACTTGGCTGCAGGAGCTTCAGTCTTGCCTTCGTCGGGCGCGGCCGGAGAGTTAGCAGGCGGTTCGGTCACGGGGCTTTTGGCCTTCTCCTCGCTGGCCTCCTCGGCCGGTTTCTCCGCGGCGGGGGAAGCGGCTTCCTCCTTCTTCTGCTCCTCCTCGCCGGCCCCTTCCTTGGGCGCCTCCTCGGACGCCTCAGCCGCATCAGCCTCTGCCGCCTCCGGGGCGGCCGGACTGTCCTCCTCCTTGTCGTCGTCCTTCATTTTTTTCCGGATTATGTGTCCCCGGAAGCTGGCCTGGATCTTGGTGGCCGCCTTGTGGGCTTTGTCCTCTGGTTTGGTGCCATCCTGTTTGATCTCCTGGTCAGCCTCTTCATTCTTCTCCACCTGGGGGTCAGAAATGAAGGTTAAGGTCATGGCGTGGTCACCCTGTGTTCTCCACGAAGCATCAACATGATACATAAACACCAAAAAACCCAAACACGTGCCATAGATGGTTGGGTGACTCTAGAACGTTGAATAAATGGACGCTTAAATGGACATAAATGCAGGATTTGCTCTACGTTCACAGCCCTGCCAATCACTACACCAGCTGAATATATAATCAGAGCTGATCCAGTAGGTGTAGGCGGTCTTACAATAAGCCATGAGGCTGGCAGAGTAACACAAGGCCTACTGTGGCCTATTGTAATGGTTGTATAGCATAGTGGATAACACCACCACCCAACACGTGGAAGGTAAACGATTGATTTCCAACCATGCAGTGCCAGATACAATGTCCTGGTCAATTTAGGTCCAACATAATGTAAATCTAGGTCCAAATTACATCATCACCAAATAAGAAATGGCCTAAAATATCAAAATAATAATGTTTTTGTGTGTTTCTTTGTAACAATAAGTTTAAAAAGCTTATGTAACAGTTATATATGTTTGGTTAATTGCACTTTCCACGCGGTACAGACACTCAAATGGACTCTGTTTGAACACAGTGTTTACAGCGGGACCGCTTAAGCGGCACTAAAGCGGCACAACAGTGTCTCTGTAGCTCCGGCCAAAGACGCTGCTTCTCAGAAGCAGGATAATTATCCAGCAGCTCCGGCAAAGACACCACGCTGAGCCTTAAACACCACGCCGGAGTTGTGCACTCTGCTGGAAGCCATGTTTGCCTGACAGACTTTAAGCAAGCAGGAAACCTGCAGCTGTTAGCTACGTGATTAGCGGGCCGCAGATTTGTGTTAGTGGCGCTTTGGTGAGGCGTTATGGCTCGTACCGACGGGAACTGGGTTTGCTAACCGTGTGCTAATGATGTGTAGTGTTTTACTGGGTTAGAAATACTCAAAATATAAATAGAATTAAATAAATGTGCTTAAAGTTTTGGGTTCTAACTGCTAAATACTCATCAAATACACAAGGTTCCTTTGGAAATGGAGGTTCTAAAGTTAAGGCCTTTGTTAGAACTCACTGCACCCGATAGAATAAACACAGAGACTCAAACAGAAGCTCACAAACTCTACGCAATGTAGGTAGTGTTTAGCATCCGAGCTTAAAAGTTTGGGAATGTCCATGCAGTTCCTAAACACATCAATAAATAAATAATAATTTTTTTGTCCCATAAAATGTGCATTTATTATGTTATATGTCCAAAGTTTTAAATACAAGAGCATTTAATCTAAGCTGAACTAAGCCTAAACAGCCTATCGTCATGGTTATGATGTCATAGCCATGAGTAAATTCAGCTTAAAGCTGTACTGTTAATGGCTGTCACTGAGTTAACTGAAATAAGGAACCGACTCCTTCAGACTATAGATCTTAGAACCTGACGGGTTGTTTAAACACTTTCAGCCCAGACTGCTTTTGGAATGAGACAGAATACAGGACAGCCAGTCAGAACAGAGCTCATTTACATATCCTGAGGAAACGTTGGCTACTGGTCTTATGAAAATGGACTGTATTTGGGACGTAGACCCACTCCAGACGGGCACTGATTAAACAACACAATGAGAAAATATAAATCTAGGTCTGAGGGAAACTGTGAGAGTACCTGCCCAAAACATCAAGAGCAGGAGCATCAAAGACTGAGTGGGCTCGTCTGAACGAACTGCAATACTGACGGACATCAACACTTTCATGTCGACTACAGAAGAAATCAAATGAGTCGGTGCTGTTCATGGAAATCTGCACCAGATGCTCATAAAATCGTTAGGACTCTGTTCAGAACGGCCCACCGATCATCATACTGGGCACTGTTTAGGGTCTTATAGGGAACTGTTTTTGTCTAGGTGTCCGAAACTACAACCTGTTCACTATACAGTGCAGTTCAGGCTTGACTGAGTTTGTAACTATACTCTGTTCACTATATGTGCTCTGTGAACCGTACAGGGAAATTATGTAATAGTGAGTGTTCAGTATAGTGCTCCTGATTTTTCAAACGTAGAGCAATCCCTAAATTGTGAATAGTGACAGTGCAATAGTGAACAGGGTACTATATAGTACATATGGTATATCTTTGAATATAACCCAAAATAATGTACTATAAAGTGAACAGGGTATAGTTTCAGATATACCCCAAAGCAGGCACTATAAAGTGAGGAATGTTTGGTTTTAGATAAACAGGTTCTATAAATATACCCTGTTCACTATACAGTTCTGGGGTATTTCAAAAACTATACCCTATTCACTATTTTGGACAATGTCTGAAACTACAATGTCTGTTATAGTGAAAAGGGAATAGATGTACATTATATATATATATATATATATATATATATATATATATATATATATATGTATACATACCCCAAGGCTGTGCACTATCAGTGAATAATGTATAGTTTCAGATGTAGCCCAAAACAGTGCACTGTACAGTAAATAGAGTATAGTATTATATACAGCTATGTAGTTTACCATATAGAGAATAGGATATAGCTTGATATACAAATTAAAACTAGTCATTTTAATTTTAATCCAAAATAATAATGAATGTATGTAATGAAGAGGGTATAGTTTGTGACCCAGATGCACTAAATTGTGAATAAGGCTGATTTACCCACAGCCCATAGGTTTAACAGTGAAGTACATAATAAGTGTAAATTTCAAACGAACGTAGTGTCTTTATTGTTGCTCCATGCTCGTACCCTGGTCAGTTCACTAGACAGCAAATGTTATACAATGAATAGTGAACAACTTAACGAGTGAGATGTTCTAAAAGCTGGTGTGGTCCAAAATAGTGCACTATGTAGTGAATAAGGTAAAGACTCAGAGAGTCCGGAAGCGCTCACTGTATGGTTAATGGGGTTTAGTTTGAGACACAGTCCAAAATAGTGCACTAAATAGTGAACGGGGTACGGTTTAGACAATAGTGCACCGTAGAGTGAGAAGGTTCACTATAAAAGTTAAGTTGCAGACATAGACAATGTCTTGGCTGGGTTCCCTGTGAGCTCGCTGGGTTCTCATGGGTGACTGGGCAGATGGTTTTGGCTCAGTGTTTAACAAGCCACCTCAGTTGTAGCTGAAGGAGGTGCGAGTTTGTGGAGCGCTCTGGCCCTTCGCCCTCTCCGTACGCTCCTGCATGGCTCCGTGCCCAAGCCTTCCAAGGATTTATCGATCACTGGCATCAAAGCAGCTGCGGTCCATCACCTGCACGCATCGGCTTTCATCTGCAATTGATCACTCGAATTAAGCAACTCTAGCAGAATACTTTCACAACTACACAAAAGGAGCAGGCACAGGTCGCCAGCTGGAGGTTCCCGTTAGCCAATTAGCCTGTTAGCCTCAGTTAGCTGAGTTTATTAGCCTAGTTCTGGTGGTTAAGCAGGTTAGAAGGTTGGGTTGGTTTAATACTGGTTTGGTCCAGTTACCTCACATACACACTGATGGTCCTTTTAGTACATAGTTGTTGTAGTATGGTTGTTGTGAGGCGATTGGTAGACGTATATGTTGAATATATATTACATTTCACAACAGCATTGAGCACAACAATGAATTTAAGACCAGAGTCGTAGCTTCATGAGTGCTGGTATAAACTGGTTTAAGCTGGTCTGGTGGATGCTGGTTAAACAGGGAACTAGCGTTCAATGTAATATTTACATACTGTAAGCTGAACATGGTGGTTTGTACAGAGCAGTGTGTTACACCTCCACCCTCTATGCTGGAGACTAGGGTTCTATTCATCACCTGAGTGACTACCTTACACTGTACCAATGAGAGTCCTTGGGTAAGACTCCTAACACTACCCTAACCTATGTGTGTACAGGTAAACTGTAACACTGAATTGTTCCCTGAATGTTTCCACAATGCCGCATGAAGTGATCACTGACCGTTCACTATGCTCCGAAACTACAACTACAACTGAGTTGCATGCCAGTTGGAAGTTGAGTTGACTAATTGCTGATATCATCAATAAAACCTCTGGAGAAAGAAATGCTCTTTCCTAAACTCCACAGGTCAGTAGAGCATGATGTGACCTTTCCAACGAGCCCTGCATCTCATTATTAGCCTTCAGGGATCCAGAGATATGGAATCTCACCAATGTGTCCTCAGGTGCAGCCTAGCTGGCCTTGTCGGAAGATCCATAACGTGCCAGAGACATTTAGTGTACCATAACGTGGCCTAAGAGCAGCAAACTTTAACCTTTACAAGACTTTGGGAATCATGATGTTCAGTGTCCGGTCTGGGTTTGAAGTGCTGTAGATCAGCCCCGAAATGTTAGAATCAATCTATACGTTCGCAGGTCAGTAGAGCACGACGTGCCCTTTCCAACAACCTCACGTCTAGCCTTTAGATAACCCTGAAACTGCCAGACTCCTCACCTGTTGACTTCTCTGAGGCAGCCATGACTGTCACACTGATCAGCGACTAATCAAAGTCAGGCTTAAAGGATAATCGCCGATCAGTGAAGTCGACTGGTTGACTCATTGACCAGTTGGTGCAACGTCTACCAACAATATGGGATTTCGTCTGAAAGGACCCTTTATCAAAGCTCACCATTCCTTCTCAGCTTTCTACCAACTGAAACCTACATAGCATCAGTGGACTGTGCTTTAGCCACTGGCGCTAGCAGTTTTATTTATAATTTATTTATATAAAAATTGCTGAGTGCGACTCTCAGTGTGAGTAAAATTAGAACGTTTTTCATCCTAATATTGATGGTATGTCCAGCAACACAGTGCTGACCATGTAAATGAGTGGTCAGTGTCCCACTGTTACTCATCACTGATCCTTCACTACATACAGGACTAGTGAACTGATACGTTGTGACAATCTATTGTTTTGCAGCCCACAATGTTAATATGTAATCCTCAGAAAGTTGAGACAATGTTATAAGACAACATATTAACAACATAGTGGTCAGTATGTTATCACAGTCTCCTTCACTGTTAACCCGTAATTAGTTTGTGTGTAAAGAGTTTGTTTAATGATTGATTGAAAACTAAAGTTTTATTTTATTACTTAAAATGTTTTAGTATCTTCTACTATTCTGAAAGAAGAACTGATACACTAATATTTTTAAGTTGAACAAACTTAAAACCTCAGGTTTTAGCTTGGACCACACCCCTGTAGCACCTTGCCAGATTCTCATTGGTCAGTTCAGTCAAGACTAGTTTGAGTTGTTTAGTGGAGCTTGTAAAGGTTTTGAAGTCTTTTTCTATTTTCACTGTGAGGTTTGGTGTTTTCTGAGTTTAACTTCTTTTCCTCGGACAGAAACTCTGTAGTGCTGGGATTTCTCTACAGTGGACATTTTCTCCATTGTTTTCTTTTCTTGAAGAACTACAGAGGACTACAATTAACCAAGCCGCCATCTTCCCTCTCTTTTTCTCATTCTGGAACTTGGTAAGTAGTTTTCCGTGTTCAAGTGGTGTAAAACTGTTGTTCTGCAGTTGATGCTGATCTAAAGTTAGAAAATGTAATTTACTGTGTTTTTATCATTTCAATGTGTTTAAACTGTATTTAAGAATTATTGTAAGATAAACAGTTTTCTAACTAGACCAATCAAAACCAGTCATCATCACTACTGAACCCTTCAAGAGTCAGAATCATCCTAGATGATCCCAGTGATGTAGTTTTAAATAAAATTAAACTAAATGTAACTGCTGTCTGTGTTCTTTTGATGTAGCTTTTTATGGAGACTGTTTTTAAGTTAACTTAATTCTGATTACAGGAAACTCAATGTTGAGTTGAACTAAATGGTCAGTAGGTTTGATTTTACAAAATATTTTAAGTACAAACAATTTAGATTTCATTGTATTCAACTCAAATGATCACTTCCAGTCTATTTGATATTTAAGTTGATTTTACTCAAAACATTAGATTTTCTCTAGTTTGCATTACTTAAATATTTTAAAGCCTCAAACTCTTTAAGTACAATCAACTTATCCGGGTTTACAGTGTAGAACTTATCAAACGTTTTATTATATCTGCATGGAACTCCAACAGGTAGTCACTATACTATTGTGACAACATTGTTCCAACAACATAAACCGCACCACCTTTTGACAACGTTGATTAGGTTGTGTGTTTGAAGGCCAGGCCTCGTAAGAGAAGCTAATCTGCTGATATTACAGAACCCACATTGTTTCCGTCTCATAAATAAAGAGCATAAAGCTTCACCGAATCCTCCGTCACATGCTCCTCGGCGCATGATGCTAACGGACAGTCGCCCAGCGTTCACACATACAACCTCCCCTTCTGTCCAGCACTCGCCGGTGCCAGAAACCACTGAGAGGCCAAATGGCGGCATCAGAACTCAGTCCACAGTCGCTGGAGATCCAGAACGCGTGGATAAAACAGTAGCCCGGCTCAACAGGCCTCGTGATGTACGGCCCGGTCGCCCGCGGTGGGTTTGGCAGCGCTTTAAGGACTGCAGTCTGAAACGAGCTGTTAATTCGAAAACTCTATAATTCACCTGGAGCGTTTACGGCTGGACCGAAGCCAGACGCGATAAAACAGAGGTTAATAAGCGGCCGGGGCTACGGGCGGGGGTTACGGAGCAGCACCGACTGTCAGACTATCAGCTACTTTACAGAATCATAGAGTAATAAACAGTCCCAGTATCTCTGAACCAACACACACTAGTTTTCTTAAGATATACGACTCTTTTAAAATACTAATGATGGACCATAATGAATGTTATTGCTACCAATTCTACAACGTTGTCACAACGTTAGTAGCAAATACTGTTGTTATGCAGTATTATGACTACTTGCTGGCTAAATTTCATGTCCAGGCAAATCTAATGGAGACGACTGAGATAAAGTACTGACAGCCTACGTTCTCACCACTTCCTGAGAAACCACATTTCAACACTGTGGGCACAAATACAATAGGTTGTCACAACGTTGTCACAACGTTACTGTGCTTGCAGGTGCTCATAGTTATATGATATTGGCATGCTAATGCTAACAGTCTCTCTGCTAACAACTGCTTCAGGGCGTCGGCCGATTTGCAGTGTTGTCCGAATTCTCAGTGGAGTTAGATTCCCTATATAGTCACTATACTGTTACCCACAATGCACTGTAAAAATAGTGGGCGGCCAATGTTCAGTATTTACCATTTACCATAATGTACCACAATGCATAGCGGCTGAACGTTATTATAATCACGTTAGAACATTATGATGATGCAGTAGCTCCACTGTACAAAACAGTCTGCATAGTGATCTATACAGGACAGTCTATATAGTGATCTACACAGAACAGTTTATATAGTGATCCACACAGGACATTCTATATAGTGTTCTACACAGAACAGTCTATATAGTGATCTACACAGAACAGTCTATATAGTGATCTACACAGAACCGTCTATATAGTGTTCTACACAGAACAGTCTATATAGTGTTCTACACAAGACAGTCTATATAGTGTTCTACATAGGACAGTCCATATAGCATTCTATACAGGACAGTCTATATAGTAATCTACAGGGAACCATATATATAGTGTTCTACACAGGACAGTCTATATAGTGTTCTACACAGGACAGTCTATATAGTGTTCTACAAAGGACAGTCTATATAGTGTTCTACATAGGACAGTCTAAATGATGATCTACACAAACAAGTCTATATAGCGTTCTACACAGAACAGTCTATAAAGTGATCTACAGGGAACAGTATATATAGTGTTCTACACAAGACCGTCTATATAGCGTTCTACATAGGACAGTCAACAAAAATATTAAAAGTCTGTATCTGAAATATTAGCATGTAAACTTTCAGTCTATTGTTTACAAACAAAACACAAAATGTAATTATCAAGATTTTTTTAAAGATATGGTTGAAATGGTTTTATAGGAGAAACTGATAATAATTATGATTTCAGTGTTTCAGTGTCAGGGTGTGAAGGTGGAGGTGAAGAGGTGACATTCGTTTACCTTTGTACGCTCGGATCCTCGGACGAATTTCCCACCAAATGGCTGTTATTTTAATATTCAATGTCTCTAATGAAGAAAAAATGCACAAACAAAACTTAAACAATGCAAAATGAAAAAAATGACTTGACATAATATAAACATAACGTGAATGTTTCCTGCGGAGATGAAATGTTAACCAAACAATAGCAGAACAAGCAAAAAGCTTATCTGAGAACAGAAATCTGAGGAAACAAAACAATCACAGACATTAATGTAGAAATAATGAGGTGAATTTAAAATAAAATTTTAATTATTACAGTAAAATTTTAAAAAATGGGTAATTAATTAAATTAAAGATACATATGTAAATTAATCCCGTATAGGAAATAAACTTCTCAGTGCTTTGTTCTTCTCTCGGTCCAGCAGATATAAGAGTTACGTAATTAATTCTGAATTTTACGGAGTGGACGAGCTGAACGTCGTCCATCTGCGAAACACAAGCGAGGTGCAAATATCTGAGTCATTCTCGCAAAGCCGACTCGTGAACCAGAGACTTGGAATTTGATCAGACACAGTGAACTGACCTCCGTGACCCCGTCACGCATCTCTTCACTCTCAGTAGAAAGATGGTTCCTGAAAGGTTCTTCAGTGAACGCAAACGTTCTGTTTAAACCCATGAGTTCAATTTAGAACCAATAGCATGCTTCAGTGGTTCCTTATATGGGGAAATGGTTCTTCAGATTGAGAGAGAATCTGTTGTTTATGGTTTTATATTACTCATGGCTCAGAACCACTGAAGAACCCTTGAGGAACCCCTGAAATGGAGAAATGGTTCCTCAGATTGATGGAGAATCTGCTGTATATAGTTCTATATACCAGCATGAAGTGTTCTTGTATCAGACTCTACATGAACAACAGAAGAACCCTTTTTAATGCTACAGTGAACCGTTCTAAATAGAACCATACACAATCAGATTTTTCAACAATCTGAAGAACATTTCACCAGAAAAAGAACAATTTTAGCATGCAGTTCTATCTAGAACTCACTGTTCTACATAGAGCCACTGTAGAACCATCTTATTTAAATGTATGGCAATATGTAAAATGGTTCTTTAGGTTGATGGAACCATTTTTAAACAGGTTCTGCATAGAACCATATATAACACATTTGCCGTAAAGAACCAGCCAGTATTCTTGAGAATATTTTATATGTGGTTATATATGTATATAACCACTAATCCTACGTCGAACCATTTTCACAAATGTTCTATATATACCATATACAACACATTGGTAGAACTCCAACAGTTCCATACAGAACTTGTGCACCTAAACGGAACCACTGTCTTCACTAAAGAACACCTAAAGAACCATCTATTTTTAAATATCTATGTAAGAGACGTTGCTTTGACCCACTGGGTCCCAGTTTGGTCTGCGGGACGGAGCACTACCACCACACGTCTCCCAACTAGACTGGACGCGGTCGGTGGTGGAATGCAGACTCAGGTTCTGAAATGAGGCCAGGTTCTCGTGTCGGCCTCCCGGTTATTGGATTCTGACCAGTAATGGGCTGCAGGAGTCGTAGAAGGTGACTGAACGTTGGCAGCTCATGAAAGCAATGAGGAGATAATAGAGTCGGTTTGACTGCTGGAGGAAAACAACCCCATCTCCATCTCCATCTGCCTCATCTGCCTCATCTGCCTCATCTGCCTCATCTGCCTCGCTGTCAGCCACCACAGACTTTCCTTATGATTCTCATCCAGAGAGAAAAGCTGTCGACCAAATAACAGAAACTAGTGAGAGCCCGTAATTCTGCTCTAGAACTCGGTTCCACCGTTTACTGATCCAACAAGTTCAATGTTTGGTAACATCTCTTATGTAACTGCTCTACTGCCTCAGTTTATATGCGTACAAACTTTATTATTTATTTCACTTTATTTTATACATGACTATGGGCTAGATACAAAACCTCATTATTATTATTATTATTATTATTATTATTATTATTATTATTATTATTATTATTATTATTAATATTATTATGTTGCTAATACTAAATTTCTTAAAACAAGGCATTACTGATTGTCAATATAAATACCTCTACTGAAAAATCTTGAGATTATGCCTAATTACGTTGGGAATTATTTTTTGACTGACTGTGATAAAATAATTATTTATTTTATTCCAAGATTTTGACTGATTTAGTCAAAATTGTATCTTATTTCCTTAAACTTTTTGACAGATTATGTAAAATGAATGACCTTTTCTATTGGCTTTTATTGATTATATCAAAATACGGGCTTATTTTATCAGGATTATTATTCTTATTTTATTAGGCTTTCAGAATTTGAACTGATTATGTCAAATTAAAAACTAACCTTCTAACCTTCTTAAGATTTTGACGTTTATATTGAAAAAAATGGTTTAATTATTATTATTATTATTATTAAGTTTTTGATGGTTATGTCAAAAGTTGAGTTCAATCTAGAACCAATAGCATGCTTCGGTGGTTCCTTGTCTGGGGAAATGGTTTTTCACATTGAGGTAGAATCTGTTGTATATGGTTTAATATTACACATGGCTCTAAGCAGAACCACTAAAGAACACTTGCGGAACCAATAGTAATAATATTATTATTTATTTTAGTCCAAGATTTTGACTGATTTAGTCAAAATTGTATCTTATTTCCTTAAACTTATTGACAGATTATGTAAAATGAATTACTTTTTCTCTCGGTTTTTACTGATTATATCAAAATACGGGCTTATTTTATCAGCATTATGACTGATTATGTACATATAATTACTTATTTTATTAGGCTTTTAGAATTTTAACTGATTATGTCAAATTAAAAACTTTTTTTTTAAGTTTTGACTGATTATGCAAAAAGAATGACTAACCTTTACTTATATATTAAAATAATGGTTTATTTACTCAGGATTTTTACTGATTATATCAAAATACTGTATGATTTTCTCAAGTTTTATTATGATGGTAAAAATTGGATGTCTAAATAATAAACATACGTTTTAGTACACTACCGGTCAATGGTTTAAGAACACTGCTGGTCAACAGTTTTAGATAACTTCCAGTCAAAAGTTTTAGAACTGTTCTAAAACCTTTGATGGGTAGTGATCTAAGACTTTAGACCGGTAGTGTATATATCCATATCTGGACTGGCGCTGAAATAATTTTCTTTAAAAAACACTACGTCATGAAATATATGAATGTTTAAATTATTATAGCTGAGAAATATTTGATAGTTAACCCCCTCATTTCACCCCCTCCAAAAAAATACACCTGCTTCCCCATTTTTACTCAAAATAGCATCCATGCTAACACCTATTAACCTCTAGTCGGCCTGTAATTGGGTTTTGTGCTCTTTCCTACATACAGGAAAACTTGGAATGTACTGTTTGTGTTATAGAACAGGTCCGGCAGACAGTTTAGACTGAAAACTCTGGAAAATTCCTTCAAACCTATTGTTTCTATTCACAAACGGCTAGCAGTGAAGCTATAAGCTACTATAAATCAATATCCAGCCAATATCTTCATCATATCCACCATTAGAACGGCTCATATGTTCATATATCCTCCTGGGAGCTGTAAACATTCCTCCTATTGAACCGCTCGGCTATAAAAGCACACAGTCCTGTACGCTCCTATCTGGGCCGCAGCCGATCGGCGGCGCGGCTAATTGAGTGGCTAATCTCTTCAGTGCTGTTTTAAGACTGAGCTCGTGCTCAAAACCAGGTACGCCGAGGAAAAATTGATCATAATCAGATCACAAACCAGCCCAATGTGATTAGAGCGCATGTAGAGCAGCTAGGAGGAGTTCAGCCCCCCTTTACAAAACCTGTTGCTCCAGCAGACACGCTAACGCTGCGAGCGTCCAGTAATAGGTGATGCCTCGTAGCTGCCGCGGCGGAGTGACTCATTTCTCATGAGTCACACTCATCATTACGGTCCCTGATCACCCGAGACCATGACATCATCCGTGGATTACGCCAGCGGACCCCCATCTCTGAGGTAAATGCTATTAGAGTCTTTGTTCCACGGCAGATTAAAGGAAAAGGATCAAACTGAGGCGAGCGGTGGGCGGCGAATGGCGGAAACGAACAAAGCAAAAGCCGAGAATCACGCAAGAGCTGCCAACGTCACCCTCGCGTGAAGTCTGCTTTCAGATTCTTTCACATTCAGATTAAGGCGTGGCATCAAATTGGCTCGGCTATGTAACCTGAGAGCCTGGAAGCTGATATTACCGTGATTTAGCCCAAAGATGAGCAATACACTGTTCCTGAATCAGTCTTACTGATGAGGTGATGACCAGTAAACGACCCAACATACTGGAACAGGGCCGCAGTGTGATATAGAAATATTAATATATATTATAATCCAAATCCTTATATCTGGCCTAATCTGACACTGTGATATTCACAGTATATTAAATTATGAAGATTTACATGTTCTTTGTTCTGCTGACCGCACAGCTGAGACTGTTACTGGTCACTGGATCTGTGATTCTGGGTCAGGTTTGCTGGAGTCTTACGCTCCGGTGGTCTTCGTCTAAAGTGGGTTTGACATGAAGGTGCGTCAGGTTTGTTGGAGTGGAATTTGAAAACGACCTCATTGCGTCTTCCAGAAGATCTCCCGGTAGTGACCTGTCCAGGCTTCATCACCAGGTCAGACTGGTTTAGGGAACGTAGGTAAAATATTTTTTCAGATAATAGGAAACTGGAGTTTGGTGCACTGTAAGACTAAATTAGGTGTAATTAAAATAATATTAGTGGCGAATGTGTCATTTCCAACCTGCATTGTTTTCTATACCATGTGCTGTAATGAAGCTAATATTAGCATAGCGCCAAATTTGATATCATTGTTTCCAACCTGTTGCCAAGTTGGTGGACATATATATACATATATATATATATATATATTTATATAATACAACCTGCCTTGTTCTGTATATCACTAACGCCAAATAGTTTTCTTGCTTTGTACATTATTGACACTGTAGGCTAAGCTATATTAATATATTTTTAAAATAATTTAATAATTGTCATTTCCAGTCTGCACAGTTTTCTATATTATTCACGCCATCATATGACTAATGTCAGCACTCTAATTTTTATACTGCTGTTGTTTTCATTATGCCTTGTTTTGTATATTATTTTCATTATAAACAGGCTGATATTAGCATTGAGGCAAATTTGATATCATTGCTATTTCCAGCCTGACTAGTATTACTCACCCTGTATTAGCGCTAAGGCTAGCACAGTGGTGACTATAATACTGGTGTTATTAGTAGTTTTGTATATTATTGAAAATATAGTGAAGCTAATAGCATTGTGGGAAATTCTTTGTCAATCCCAACCTGCCTAGAGTTTATATCCGCATAACTGAGCGAATATTAGTGACAAATTTTATTTTAATTGTTGTTTTTAACCTGTAGAGTATAAGACTTAGCTACATAGCAGTTAGCTTCCAGCTAAAAATGCTACACTACCAAGCTGGACTGTGTAGTCCTAGCAAATTAAAGTCAGGCATGCTAAAGCTAGCTAAAAGAAACTACGTTAGAAAGCCACGCACAGCCGATCCCGGCCTTGTGACTCTTCAGTAACCAACTACTGAACTGAACAACACTGAGTTGGACTGTTTGGCCCAGAACTGAATTGGCCCAGAACTGAACTGGCCCAGAACTGAATTCTTGATTAAGTTCAACTGCCAACATTCCCCAAAGCGTCTTCACCATGGCAACAGCTGACTTCTGGCATCTGTGGGCGGAGCCTGGACGGGTCAGTGTGCGGAGCAGGCCGAGGCACAATTTGTCCTAATAGACGCGCCGGCCTCAAATCAATTGCCCGAGACAGGCGGGCAGGCGGGCAGGCGGGCAGGCGGGTATGAAGACTGACGGAGTGACCGTCCGGCTGCGATCAGTCCAGGCCTGTTAGAGGCGAGCGTGTCCAATCAAAATCATTGACAGAGAACACACCGTTCAGAGCGACTTCACTGGCGCACGGCCATAACTCAGCGGGCGGCGGTGTTTGAAGAGGGGTCGGGCCTTAAGCTTCGCGCTGAATACATTTTCCCGACCTCCACTCGCACGTTCGGAATCACCTCCGGCCTTGATTTCCAGCTCACTGCATCAGCAGGTCTCCCAGGGGCCGCGGCGTTAACCCTTAGTGCTGCTGAGTTCTAATGAAGCGTGTGGAAAGTGCAGACACTTGCTTTTCAACACCTCTGAGATGATTTTATAATAATTTAGAGGAACCCGGTGGAAAGTAAGAGCCTCTAACTTTCTTTGATTTAGAAATGTATGGAAACGAGGCGTCATGCGATTGCGTAATTAACTTCTTCTTTTAATTAAATACTCCAGCCCATAATAACTCTACATGTAAAGGTTAAGTCTCTCTACATGTGATGGGTTATTTTAGGATATTATTAAGTACCGTTACACGTACAGGGTCTCACTGTATCTTCATCCTTAAGGTAATTAATAATTAACTGAAAACACCATAGAAGTCGCTCCCAGAAGCCTCTGCTATGTGCTGACCTGCTGAAGCCCATTCAGATGACCAGTGCAGCCTGTGTGCTTCTCTAATTGCTACCGAGTTCTCGGCCAACCGCTGGTCCAAGCGATGACTCATAGAAACATCTATTGATCCAAAACATGCCCTCGCTGCTCCTCCTCTACGGAGCTGAGAACGGGACGGTACCCGCGCATGCACTTCTATTATTATCCCTCATATCGCTCGCTTTGGAACGCAGCCGCTCGTTGGAAGGGACCCTGTGTGAATCTGGGACACTGCAGGTGCCTGTGTAGGCGTCTCCACGCCGGGTGTAGAAGTAGCTGCAGATTTGCGGCCCCCCGGCGGACTGTGCTCAATAAGCCGTGCGTGTTTTATGGTGGGCTGCTGGTGTAATAGCGGCGGGGGCCACGCCCCAGTGGGAGACACGGCTTTAAATCTCCCTTTATTTCTTGTTCACGCCCGAATTCTGACCAAGCCACACCCCCTGAGTCGGAACTGGCCGGCGATGGCTGCCATTGGGCAGTCGTTTCTGAGCTGTCTGCAGCCCCGCCTCCTGGACTGAGAGCGGCTGGAATCAAGCTGCTTCATGTGCTGAGGCTGGAAAGTAGTTTTTATCTCTTATGCTGTGATAGGCTAATAATAGCCACGCCTACTGAGCTGGGATGGGCTAGTAACCCCCTGGTAGCCCCACCTCCTGTATGTTAGATAGCCATAAGTTTGTCTCCCTTTGATTGGCGAGCAGTAGCCCCACCCCTGAGCTAGTAAAGTTCACACTTCTGAGCAAGAAGATCAATAATTACAGGAGCTGTAGATCCACCTACTCATGACTACACAGCAGTCCTGCCTCCTGAGCTGAGCTGGGTTGTAATGTTCTACCTTCTGAACTCAGTTGGGTTGGAATGTTCTACCTTCTGAACTCAGTTGGGTTGGAATGTTCTACCTTCTGAACTCAGTTGGGTTGGAATGTTCTACCTTCTGAACTCAGTTGGGTTGGAACGTTCTACCTTCTGAACTCAGTAGGGTTGAAATGTTCTACCTTCTAAGGTGAGCTGGGTGTGCGATATTCTACCACCTGAGCTGAGTTTGTTATGTTCTACCACCTGAGCTGAGTTTGTAATGTGTTTGTAAGCTGTGATGAGTTGGGTTGGAATGTTCTACCTTCAGAACTGAGTTGGGTTGGAATGTTCTATCTTATAAGGTGACCTGGGTGTGTAATGTTCTACCACCTGAGCAGGGTTGTGTTTTTAATGTTCTACCACCTAAGCTGAGTTTGTAATGTTCTACCACCTGAGCTGAGCTGGGTTGGAGTGTTCTAACTTCTGAACACAGTTGAGTTGGATTGTTCTACCACCTGAACTGAGCTGGGTTTGTAATGTTCTACCACCTGAGCTGAGTTTGTAATGTTCTACCACCTGAGTTGAGCTGGGTTTGTAATGGCCCACCACCTGAGCTGAGTTGGGTTGGATTGTTTTACCTCCTGAGTGGAGTTGGGTTTGTAATGTTCTACCACCTGAGCTGGGTTTGTAATGTTCTACCACCTGTGATGAGTTGGGTTTGTAATGTTCTACCACCTGAGCTGAGTTGGGTTTGTAATGTTCTACACCTGTGATGAGTTGGGTTTGTAATGTTCTACCACCTGAGCTGGGTTTGTAATGTTCTACCACCTGTGATGAGTTGGGTTTGTAATGTTCTACCACCTGAGCTGAGTTGGGTTTGTAATGTTCTACCACCTGTGATGAGTTGGGTTTGTAATGTTCTACACCTGTGATGAGTTGGGTTTGTAATGTTCTACCACCTGAGCTGAGCTGGGTTTGTAATGTTCTACCACCTGTGATGAGTTGGGTTTGTAATGTTCTACCACCTGAGCTATCTGAGCTGGAACTTCTGGCAGTCTGGTGAAGTTGGGTCACCACTGCCCAAAACTGACCTCTTGTATCTGGATTGGTTAATAATTCTTACACTGGGATTGACCAGGAGGCGTGGCTTGTCTGAATGCTGTGTGTGGGGGTGTATACCTCCCCCACTCTCACACTGACGAATCCATGAGGGGTTTCAGGCTGAGGGGGGAGGAGGGGGGGGCAGAAAGCGGAAGAGAGGAAATCATTAACCGCCGTTTACTACCTGCTCAGCAGCCGCGGCCGAGGAGACGAAGAACCCCGAGAGGAACCGAGCCGCGTGGACGATCTTCTGGACTCAGAAACGGGTTTCTGGACCGGGCGTCCTGTTTTCTCTCCTCTCTCCCTCTTTCTCTCGCTCCCTCTCTCGCGCTCGCTCGCGCTCTGCGGTGAATCCTCCTCTCCACCTGCCACGCCCTTTTTTTCTTCCTCTCCGTGGATTCTCCCACTCCGGAGCCCCGAGCCTACATCTTGCCGGGCGCCCACGTCACACGTGCATCCGCGCGCGCGCGCTCGCCCGCCTCGCCTCACCTCACAACCGGCTTCATCGCTCCGAGAACAAAAGAAATCCGCGCCCCCTCCTCTCATCCTCCCGCTACCCCCCCTTCCCTTCCCTTCCCTTCCCAACCTGCCCCTCATCACCCCCCCCTCCTCCTCCTGCCACCTGCACCTCGTGACCTCACCGTTGCTCTACTTTTCCGGCGCGTCGATCGTCACGCCGGTTTCGCGCGAGACTGCATGCATGCAGTGTGTGTGTGTGTGTGTGTGTGTGTGCGCGCGCGCGCGTGCATGGGGTGTTGGTTTGGCATTGCAATGCAGCGTTGATGAGAGCGAAGCCTCGCGCGCCCAAAGCGAGACGAAATAAGATTTTAAAAAAAAATGCAAATAAACGCGCGACCAGATCCGAAACTCAGAGCCGCGCGCCGCAGACAGAGTCAGGCGCGAGACCGGCGAGGCGCGCGTGAAGCCAGACGCGCCTGGACCCGCCCATGTAGCCAAAGCAACGAAAAGAAAGAGAGAACAGAAAAAAAGAGAGAACCGAGACCCCCAGCTGTGTTCTAAGGTAGCCTGTAACCCACTAGTGCATGTGCACCCTCCATGCAACTGCCACTTTGGGTGCAGCCAGCCTGCACCCCACCCTTTACCCCCCCCCCCCCCCTCCTCCTCCTCCTCTTCCTCTCACTCTTTTCCAGCTCCTAACTTGCAGCCGGGTATTAGGTGTGCAGTGAACTGCAGCCTGCGCCCCGTTTAAAAGCAGCAGCGCAGGTGATGCATTTCGCTACGCAACGTCGTGCAAATGTGCCACTAAAGCCAAACTTGCGGAGACAGGGGGGCCGCGCACGGCCACAATGACCCCCGGCGGCGCCCCGCTCCTCACCGTGGTGGGCATTTTTAAAGAAAGTGGCGTGAAGGAAGCGGAGCGCGGCGCGGAGAGCGGAGCTCCTCCAGGCTGCTGTCACCACCTTAATTACATTAGCAAGGCGTGTCAGGAGGCTTCTTCTATCCCCCCACCCCAACACCACCACCACCACCCCCCTAAACCCTAGCTGTGGAGCTCAGGGGTCTGAGCGTTAAATAAAGCCCCCTCTGGTCCGGTTCAGCTTTAAGACCACTGAGTGGAGAATTCGGCGGAGAGATATTTACCGGCTTTGTTCTTCTTATACAGCACAGCATTCTTGGAGTATCCTCTGTTTCCTCCTCTCTTCTTCTTCTTTTGCCTTCCTTTTCTGCACTTCTCCTCTCACGCTCCCTCTCTCTCTCTCTCTCTCTCTCACACACTCTCTCTCTCTCTCTCTCTCGCTCACACACTCTCCCGGCTGTATCAACAGCTGAGGCGTCTGATGCTTTTACTCATTACACTGGGCCCACACGCGCACACACACTCCGCCGGTAGTCCGCTGTGAGACACGCCGCCTAACAATGACTACTAAACCCACCCTATAAACCCCTCCTATCTCTCTCTCTCTCGCTCACTCTCTCGCTCACTCTCTCTCACACGCTCATGAACCCACCCATTGTAGCCCCCTCCTTCTTTCCCCTCTTTCCACAGGCTTAGGCTCTCCAACCCCACCCTTCCTAGGCTATGAATGACTGAATATGTCCAATCTGTCCAGAGACTATTCCCATCCACCCCCCCCTCCTCCTGCTGCTTTTACCCACCAGCACCCACCCATCTTTCCCTTCTCCTTGTCTCTTCCCTCCCCCGGTCCAGGGCGGTGGCCTCGCTGGGGTCTGTTATGCGACTCGCTCTGGAGGAGCGGACCACGCTCGATGCTGAAAACCAACGTTGGAGCCTGAAATCAAACCCGAGTCTCAGCGTGGAGGTAGCCGGGACCCAGCAGTGGTGGAGCTTCCTCCTGCTTGTTCACATGGTAACGGTGCTGAATCGATGACCGTGTGAAAGCCCATGGGTGTGGATTAGGCCTGCGCGATATGGGCCAAATAACACATTGTGATTATATCGCATTGTGCGTCGCATTGCACGCTGCTAGAGGAGAACGAGCAGTGCTGTCACACTCTCACATACCTCCACCAGACTGGATCCTCAGAGTGAGCATTAATGTCAGACTAGGACATGCTGTGTTCACCATATGTCTTATAATATGCTTAGTATGCATCCTTAATGTAACCATTCACATTATATCAGTACACTGTCCAAATAATTAAATATCTGAAAACAAATACTGTGACATTCTTTATTCTAGAGAGACTAGAATTGTTCACAGAGCCTATTAATGTACATACAGTGATTGTTTATATATATATGACATTAACTGACATTATGTTACAACTACATTCGGTTTGAACACTGATGTTCTATTAAAGGAGCGGTGTGTAAGATTTTGGGTGGTGGGCTATTAACAGAAATGCAATATAATATATAAAACTATGTAATATTGTGTTTTCATTAGTTTAGAATGAGCTCTTCGTGTTTCTACAGCAGGCCGGGCAGCTTTGATGGTGCTGTAGCAGAGTTAGAAATATCCCGTTCCACCTTAAATGGTGAAACAGTTGAATTCTGGTGCGTGAATTGAGCTTCTTATTCAGCAGCTTCATGTATAGATGTTCCTGTTCCACCTTAAATGCTGAAGAACTTATATTCTGGCGTAGACATTCAGCTTCTTATTCACCATGTTCTTGTTCAGATCTCCCTGTTCCACCTTAAAAGATGCAGCAGTTACATTCTGGCACTGGCATTCAGCTTCTTATTCGCCAGCTTCATGTATAGACTTTCCTGTTCCACCTTAAATGCTGAAGAACTTGCATTCAGCTTCTTATTCACCATGTTTTTGCTGAGATGATCCTGTTCCACCTTAAACAGTTGAATTCTGGTGCCTGAATTGAGCTTTTTTTGTTTAGATCTTCCTGTTCCACCTTAAATGCTGAAGAACTTACATTCTGGCATTGATATTTAGCTTCTCGTTCACCAGTTTTGTGTTTCGATTTTGCCGTTCCACCTTAAATAGTGTACCAGTTATATTCTGGCACTGATATTCAGTTTCTCATTCACCATGTTCTTGTTCAGATCTTCCTGTTCCACCTTAAATGCTGAAGAACTTACATTCTGGCATTGACGTTCAGCTTCTCGTTCACCAGCTTTTCCTGTTCCACCTTAAATAGTAAAACAGTTGAATTCTCGTGTCTGAATTGAGCTTCTCATTCACCATGTTCTTGTTCAGATGTTCCTGTTCCACCTTAAATGGTGCACTAGCTACATTCTGGCATTGACGTTCAGCTTCTTATTCACCAGCTTCATGTATAGATGTTTCTGTTCCACCTTAAAGAAAGAACTTACATTCTGGGTCTCACATTCAGCTTATTATTCACCATGTTCTTATTCAGGTCTTCCTGTTCCACCTTAAAAGGTGCAACAGTTACATTCTTCTGCTGATGTACTTTTTTCAGGTTTTCACGTTCCACCTTAAATGGTGCACGAGTTAGAGTCTGGCAAATGACATTCAGCTTCTTATTCACCAGATTCATGTATAGATGTTTCTGTTCCACCTTAAAGAAAGAACATAAATTCTGCCATTGACATTCCGCTGAAGCGCTGAATAGGTAGCAATACACAACTTTACCACTAGAGGTTCCACACAGCTCCTTTAATACATACTGTGATGATATAACTTGGCACAAACTAACAAGTCCTGGACAGCTTGGAGTGACCAGTGCTGTTATATTCAGTAGGGCTGTGTATGGACAAGAACCTGGTGATACAATATGTATCATGATACGGCGCTCACGATTCAATATATCACGATATACTGCGATACTGTAAGTAAAGTGATTTACTGTGATTTTTCCTAATACTACTATTAAAACTCTCCACTGTATGAACAGGTTTATCAATGTTTACAATAGCACTGCATTCTTGTACTGCTTGTTAATTATGGAGTGGAGCTGAAAATGGATTATAACACTGCCATCTAGTGGTTAGAGCTTTAAACACAACACACACTGATTCACTGTCAAGAATCTGTGTATCGATACTGTGTTTGAGAATCGATACAGTATCACTAAACATAATATCCTGATATTCAATATTTCAATATTGTCATACACCCCTAATATTCATGGTAACTGTGGCAGTGACTCTTTGGTGAGATGTGGTTAAAACCGTCTTCTGGACGTGCTGTTGGTCAGGATGCTCACAGCAGACCGTCAGAATGTGATTGATGGATTAATTGGAGGCCTTATTTACATATTGCAGGTTTCCGGATCTCCAAGACTAATATAGTAGAAGAAGATCTACACAGATAAGGAAGCTGCAGTGCTGGTGTCGTCTCTGTGCGTGCTGAGAAGCCCCCTCCTCCACCCCGTCCCTCCATCAACCAGCTGATAGAGTCGCTATAAAAAAGCCGCAGGCCAGGAGTGCGTCCTCCGGGAGACGTCTGCTCCGCTCATTCCTGAAGCAGCGTTCCAGAGTGTCTGTCCTTCCAGGTACTAGAACGTGGATTAAAGAACCCGCCGGACGCCCCAGATCTCGAGCCGTATTCGTGAATAGAACGATCTGACTCCGCCAAAGCCTCCACCGCCCACAGGAACCCTCAACCCATCTGATGCAATAACTTAGTCATCCTCTCCGGCATAAATTAGTGACCAGAGTTTCCTTACACTACCGTCTCCGCACTCACACACGGCCAGGACTTACGGCCCTCCCTGATTCAGCCGGAGAGGATGCTGTTATGATCGGAATATGTTCAATAACTGTAGCGTCTTTCTAGTATGGATATTTCATTTCAATACAATTTTTATTATTTCTTTATTAATTTCTTTATTATTAATTTCTACCACAATATTTTTTTCCCTACAATATAAAATACATCAGGGTTTCATAACACAAATTAACATTACTATGCAAAATTATACTGTTACATTATATATACCTTTATATCTATCTTTATATATATATATATATATATATATATATATATATATATATATATATATATATATATACCTTCATATCTATCTTTATATATATACAGGACACCGTTCACAGGACGCCGCCCACAGGACACTGCTGTCTGGATAGTTTTGGTTTTGGTTGATAGTTTTGGTGGACGATTCTCAGTCCAGAAGTGACACTGAGGAGGTGTTTGAACACTCCAGCAGCAGCACTGCTGTGTCTGATCCACTCACACCAGCACAACACAGTATCACTGCAGTGCTGAGAATGATCCACCTCCCTAATAGTATCTGCTCTGTGGTGGTCCTGTGGGGGTCCTGTGGGGGTCAGGAGTAATAAAGTATATGGAGGATCAGATGAACTACAGTCTGTAAGTGTAGAATTGTATTCTTGCGTTATCTGAACCGCTGGTCCTCCTGGGTTGTTGGGGCTGCTGGAGTGTGTATATATATATATACCTAATATAATTAATTATACTTAATTATACTGAAGCACGTGGAGTCTTAATGTTTCTATACAGAACGGTGTTCTTTACTAATGGACCCCTGAAGACCCCTGTACAGTGATTATGGTATAACTAGAACCAATACAGCAATTCCAGCATATTTAAACAGTTAAGACGTCAATAAAGTGGTTCAGAGCAGAGAGATCTGTTCACAGTGGAGGTGAATGGAACCAGACGTCCACCTCTAAAAGCTCCTCACAGAGAGTTATTACAGTAGATGCTTGTCTGATGTCTGAGACTCTGTTCTGTAAATGATAGTAAATTATGAATGGACGCAGACATGCTGACCCCCCACCACCACCACCTCCCCACCCCCCCGTTCCAATCACCACCATCAAGAAGTCACCTCTGAACCAGGTGAACCACTTCAACTCTAAAATACTCTGAATTGAGTTACCGACATCTCAACTACTGAAGAATTCCTCATTACCAGTAGAACAGTAGGGGTTGGGTGGTGGGGTGGTTGATACCGCATATTATCGCGATACTTGGAGATACGGTATCAATTCCCAAATGCTAGGTATCGATATTTTTATTATATGAATTGCAAATACAGATTAAAACTAGAATAAAAAGCCAATTATTTAGATTAAAGCAAAAGTTAATCAGAGTTAATCCGAGACGGTGTGGATATCTGAGCGTTCCTATTTGACTGTTTTCTTTTATGGACATAATTTGCAGTGAAAATATGTAGTAAATTAAAATAATATCACAATAATATTGTACTGCGGGTTAAAATATCACAATAATATCACATTATGGGGTCTTCAAGATTCCCACCCTGGAAAACAGTGTTCATTTCAGAGACAGACACAGATCATGTTAGGAAAATCTTCATCGTGCTCACCAAAACAAAAGGAGGTGGAGAGACGCTGCAGGTAGAGCAGATTATTATCTTGTGAAGACGGAAGAACAAATTACAGCTGCTCGTATAAGAGATTATGAGATTAAGATCATTGTGTTGGGTTTGTAATGAGGACGGGACCAGCCAGCGGATCAACATTAGAAGAGTTTCTGATTAATTCAGCTTCTTTCTGGAATTTGGAATCATGTCGTGTCATCTTCTGAACCGGATCTAATTGGGATGATTGAATTACTGAGAGCTGAGCATGTATTACTTCTACTGTTAGCCAGCCTGGATACGTCTTTATCCTGAAATCATAAACACCACCTTACTGACCACTACACCACCTTACTGACCACTACACCACCATACTAACCAATACACCACCTTACTAACCACTACACCACCATACTTACCACTACACCACCATACTAACCACTACACTACCGTACTAACCACTACACCACCTTACTGACCACTACACCACCATACTAACCACCACACCACCATACTAACCACTACACCACCATACTAACCACTACACCACCATACTAACCACTACACCACCATACTAACCACTACACCACCGTACTGACCACTACACCACCGTACTAACCACTACACCACCATACTAACACTACACCACCATACTGACCACTACACCACCATACTAACCACTACACCACCGTACTAATCACTACACCACCGTACTAACCACTACACCACCTTACTAATCACTACACCACCATACTAACCACTACACCACCATACTAACCACTACACCACCTTACTAATCACTACACCACCATACTAACCACTACACCACCGTACTAACCACTACACCACCGTACTAACCACTACACCACCTTACTGACCACTACACCACCATACTAACCACTACACCACCGTACTGACCACTACACCACCTTACTGACCACTACACCACCATACTAACCACTACACCACCGTACTAACCACTACACCACCGTACTAACCACTACACCACCGTACTAATCACTACACCACCGTACTAACCACTACACCACCGTACTAACCACTACACCACCGTACTAACCACTACACCACCTTACTGACCACTACACCACCATACTAACCACTACACCACCGTACTAACCACTACACCACCGTACTAACCACTACACCACCTTACTGACCACTACACCACCGTACTAACCACTACACCACCGTACTAACCACTACACCACCGTACTAACCACTACACCACCTTACTGACCACTACACCACCATACTAACCACTACACCACCGTACTAACCACTACACCACCTTACTGACCACTACACCACCATACTAACCACTACACCACCGTACTAACCACTACACCACCTTACTGACCACTACACCACCGTACTAACCACTACACCACCGTACTAACCACTACACCACCTTACTGACCACTACACCACCATACTAACCACTACACCACCATACTAACCACTACACCACCTTACTGACCACTACACCACCATACTAACCACTACACCACCGTACTAACCACTACACCACCGTACTAACCACTACACCACCTTACTGACCACTACACCACCATACTAACCACTACACCACCGTACTAACCACTACACCACCTTACTGACCACTACACCACCATACTAACCACTACACCACCGTACTAACCACTACACCACCTTACTGACCACTACACCACCATACTAACCACTACACCACCGTACTAACCACTACACCACCATACTAACCACTACACCAAGCTGTTAAACTGAAACTCCAAATGAATCTCGTAGTGAAATGAATTATTGATAGAGTTTCTGATCATTTACATCCGCTCTGACCTCAGAACTCCTCCGGTCACCTCCTGCTCGGCTGCCCGTACAGAGGATGGGCCGCAAAACAGTTTGCCAAGTATTGATCAAGGATTTCTTTACACGAGGGACTTTCACGAGCGATGTCTTCACGCTCTTCACATGCTGTCTGATTTACCCTTCATTACACTGAGCTGAGATCAGATTTATGTCTAATTACTCCAATCAAAGATTACTTTACATCTGAATGTATTGATCTAAGATCAGACGGCCAGTGAAGTGTATTGATCTGCTTCCCTACACGCCAGACAGACAGCAGCGCCGCTCCTTCTGTTTTCTACCCTCTTTCATTCAGTACATCATATTTTTATCATACAGGAGTTTCACTGTGAACACACTGCATTTATGATAAAATATCAAAGAAAATTTGAAACAGGCTTATTACATATTAATTATTTTAATAGATATTAATTACAGTAGAAGCAGAGAACGAGGCAGAGCTACAAAACAACAGCTAACAAGTTCCAGTATCTCCAACAACTAGCCTGTAAAAGGTAAACCGTAACACTACCTTCACCTACCTGTGTACAGGTAAACTGTAACATTACCTTCACCTACCTGTGTACAGGTAAACTGTATCACTACCTTCACCTACCTGTGTACAGGTAAACCGTAACACTACCTTCACCTACCTGTGTACAGGTAAACTGTAACATTACCTTCACCTACCTGTGTACAGGTAAACTGTAACACTACCTCCACCTACCTGTGTACAGGTAAACCGTAACACTACCTTCACCTACCTGTGTACAGGTAAACTGTAACACTACCTCCACCTACCTGTGTACAGGTAAACTGTAACATTACCTTCACCTACCTGTGTACAGGTAAACTGTAACACTACCTTCACCTACCTGTGTACATGTAAACTAAAACTACCTTCACCTACCTGTGTACATGTAAACAGTAACACTATCTTCAACTACCTGTGTACAGGTAAACTAACATCACCTTCACCTACCTCTGTACAAGTAAACAGTAACACTACCTTCACCTACCTGTGTGCAAGTAAAATGTAACACTACCTTCACCTACCTGTGTACAGGTAAACTGTAACACTGCCTTCACCTACCTGTGTACAGGTAAACTGTAACACTGCCTTCACCTACCTGTGTACAGGTAAACTCTAACACTACCTTCACCTACCTGTGTACAGGTAAACTGTAACACTACCTTCACCTACCTGTGTACAGGTAAACTGTATCACTACCTTCACCTACCTGTGTACAGGTAAACTGTAACACTACCTTCACCTACCTGTGTACAGGTAAACCGTATCACTACCTTCACCTACCTGTGTACAGGTAAACCGTATCACTACCTTCACATACCTGTGTACAGGTAAACCGTATCACTACCTTCACCTACCTGTGTACAGGTAAACCGTATCACTACCTTCACCTACCTGTGTACAGGTAAACTGTAACACTACCTTCACCTACCTGTGTACAGGTACACTGTAGCACTACCTTCACCTACCTGTGTACAGGTAAACTGTGAGTCTGTCTGGAGAGGTCTGTGTATGTGGATGAACAGGGTGGTCTGTGGTGGTCTGTGGTGGTCTGTGGTGGTCTGTGGTGGTCTGTGGTGGTCTGTGGTGGTCTGTGGGGGGCTGCTGTTTATCCGGGGTGTTGAGAAGCGTTTGATGTTGAAAGTGTTCTGTCTGCACCCGCACGCCGAGGTGTAGCATCACAGCCTCGCAGCCTCGCAGAGGAGGTCAGACATCGACCGGCAGAAGGCTGTGGTCGTGTCTGTCAAAGGCTATTAGTGTCCACTCGCACGCACACACAGACACACACACACACACACACACACACACTCACAGACACACACACACAGTTTCACCCCAAGGACAACATGACAGTAGTGTGTTGTGCTGATCAAGCGAAGTGTGTAAGTGTGTAGGTGTGTAGGTGTGTAAGTGTGTAGGTGTGTGTGTAAGTGTGTAGGTGTGTAAGTGTGTGTTAGAATCTCTAACAGGTGACGGGACGCTCCTCCCGCTGACAGTCTTTGACCGCCACCTCGTCCAGAAGGTGACAGAGGACATGCTCCAATCACTTCCCAGACAAACAGCTCCGAGCTACAGTTCAGTGAAAATTTAATCTACGTATACACCCCCAACACTCACTCCCCACTCACTCCCCACTCACTCCCCACTCACTCCTCCACCCCGTCTCCAGTGTAGTCAATCAGCATGTTTTGGGTCTGAAGTTTCCTTTATTTGTGTTCAGTGTTGGGTGACTGTGGCTGTTATCAGAAATGGAAATAGTTATATATATATTATAAATGTTTTCATCACCACATTATTACTTAACAAGTGCATTTCCAGAAACAGAATGGTTGTGCAGTGTAAGCAGTTCAACAACTGTTGCTAAGGTGTTGCTTGGCAGTTGCTATAGTATCCCAGGTTGTTGCTAGGGTGCTGCTTGGTGGTTGCTAGGGTATTCCAACTGGTTGCTTGGCAGTTTACTAGGATATCCCAACTGGTTGCTAGGACATTGCTAGGCGGTTGCTAGGGTGTCCCAGCTGGTTGCTAGGGTGTTGCTATGTAGTTGCTAGAGTGTTGCTAGGTGGTGGATAAGGTATCTTAGCTGGTTGCTTTGATGTTTTAAGCCTGTTGATAGGGTATGCAAGCTGGTTACTAGAGTGTTCCTAGGCAGTTGCTAGGGTGTCCCAACTGGTTGCTAGGGTGTTGCTATGTAGAGCGTTGCTAGGAGGTGGCTAGAGTATCCCAGCTGGTTCCTAGGCAGTTGTGAGGTTGTCCCAGCTGGTTGCCATGGTATCCCTATGGTATGCTAGTGTTCCTAGACAGTTGCTAGGGTGTCCCAGCAGGGATGAATTAAGGACAAGTAGAGGAGTGAGGGTCAGTGTGTCTCTGGATTAGAGTTCAGGGATCTGCTCCCAGTGAGTACAGGTTGGAGGCTGTAGGTTAAATTAAATTATGTTTGGGGGTGTCCAAATAATTAATGGAGAACAAAGGATGGGGAAAAAATGACAAACAGACGAGTGCAGGTCGAACACTACAGTCACACACCATAATTATGTTCTACTGTAGCTATGTGTAACTGAAAGAACAGTAAAAGAATAATGATGATGTTTGATGGTGTAAATGAGTTTATCAGTAGTCAGTAGTGATTATTAAACTGAGTACTGAACTGAATGAACATTAAAAGAATAATGAGGATGTTTGATGGTGTAAATGAGTTTATCAGTAGTCAGTAGTGATTATTAAACTGAGTACTGAACTGAATGAACATTAAAAGAATGATGAGGATGTTTGATGGTGTAAATGAGTTTATCAGTAGTCAGTAGTGATTATTAAACTGAGTACTGAACTGAATGATCATTAAAAGAATAATGAGGATGTTTGATGGTGTAAATGAGTTAATCAGTAGTCAGTAGTGATTATTAAACTGAGTACTGAACTGAATAAACATTAAATAAAATGTTACTACGTTGTTACTAATGATTGAACATGCTAGGTAGGTTGTAACGTGCAAGCTCATCCTGAGAGGTCACGCATTGATTCTTTAAAGGGTCATAAATGGTTTAAAATTGGTTTATTTATTATGTATTAGGTCATAAATGCAATTAGGGCCTTAATAGGCACCTTAATTACTTAATAAGCAGTTAGTTACTGATCTGACTTCTCCATCGCTCAGCTGCATCACACGTTTATTAAACAGTTACTAAAATATTAATCAGTAATTCTAACTTGGCCTGCGTTAACATTCCAAAATCTGCTCCTGGACGTTTACATCCTCCTGATATTCATTCCACCTTCCAAACTACAAGCTGGACCATGTTTTGGACGTCCACCAGCCCTGAACTAGTGCGTTTGAGGATTTGTGTCTAACAATGTGGAAACAAATTGGGAACCACATTTTTTGGTCCATTTAGTCCAGTCCACTGTTGATGTCCAGCCAGCGTTTCCAGTCACTGTTTCCAAATTAGCATTTGGATCATAGCGAACCATTAATTACTGCTTGGCTCACCTTGTGGGTTTGACTTATATCTGGAATTCACATCCAGAAGAGTGGAGCTCCGTTCAGCTGAATGATGGAGTGATCAAGTGCGTGTGTACTGCTGTAATACTCCAGTAATGCTCCACCTCCAGTAAAGATGGATGTTAAGTTATGGTCATTTTAATATCTCATTCCTTTGATGAATGGTCTAACTGCTGCTGACCAGTAGCCTAGTGTTCAGTAAGATGAGCTGACACCATTTTTATTTAAGGTATTTAAGGTGGCATGGAATTTAAGGTGTCAGTGCATTTATGGTAGCCAGCAATCAAGCAGTTTATAAACTACATTTTAATTATTATCATCATTTTTTCAGAATTTAATTTAATGTATTTAAGAAGCTATATTTACTCAGTAAACACTTTATTATTAAATATTAATCAGTATTAATAGAGTAAGTGGAGCTTTTACACTTTATTATTAAATATTAATCAGTATTAATAGAGTAAGTAGAGCTTTTACACTTAATTATTAAATTTTAATTAGTATTAATAGAGTAAGTAGTGCTTTTACACTTTATTATTAAATATTAACCAGTATTAATAGAGTAAGTAGTGCTTTTACACTTTATTATTAAATATTAATCAGTATTAATAGAGTAAGTAGTGTTTTCCATACGTCAGTGTGTTTATTTAACTCTTTCCAAGCTTCTCCTAAACAACCCAGTATTATTATCAGTTCTCATCTAATACCTGCTTTGACTGCTCAGTACTTCATTAAGATAAATCAAGATTTGCTGCTGAAGGAACTGAACACATTCATACAATGTCTGGGGCGTCCAGGAGAAATCTGGAACCTAACTTTGTTCTTCAAACTGGATCAAGATCTGATCTACTTCTCTCACAATAACATATTCATGATACTTTGTATTGTATGTCTGATTATTTACATCTGTTCTAATCAGATCTGGTGGTGAACACACACTTATTGATCAGATAAAGATGTTTACACAGTGGTAGATGTATCTGCTGTCTTTTACATGTTAGGAACAAGAAGAATTGAAGAATACATCGAGATCGTTTCTTCTTTCAGAGACACGAGGCTTCATCACTCCACTGATCTTTCTGAATGGGAGCGCTCCACCGGCCACGATTGAGTCTTAACACGCTGTCGAGCAGCTGCATCCGAGACAGCAGGACAGGGGGGTCAATAACGGGGGGTCAGGAGGTCACATCTCTGCACCAATTCCACGCTCATGAATTAAAGATGATTAGGGGCGTGGCACGCGGCCCAGGGGCTTCCGTTGGCGGGTCGTTTATCCAGAGGCCGGGTTTTGGAGAGAGAGAGAGGGCGAGCGAGTGGGCGTCGTAATTGAGCGCATGGCTCTGATAACGCGGGGGCCGGTGGACAGGAGATTAAAAACCCTCTCGGCGCAGCTCCAGAACGAGCTCTCGACACCAGGACGCATCACCCACGGCCGCCACCCCGTCCAGGTTCCCAGAACCAAGCAGACGTGGGGCTGTCTGGAGCTCCAGCACACCTAGTCTGAAACTGGAGCGTGTGCTCCGGTGATCGAGCCATGAATTATTTACTGTATCTCAGTCCTGATGCGAACGCCAACGTAGAGTAATTCTCTAAGATGAATATTCATGACCACCTGGACGGTGTCCAGCGTCTCAAAAACATTTCTTTTAATGAACTGTGGGGGTCTTCTGGGGTGCGTGGAAATGAGCATTGGCGTAGGAACCAGCAGGGATGGGGGGGACGTGTCCCACCCAATATCAGAAACAGGTAGATTTGTCCCACCCAAAAAATAAACCACAGAAAAGTGGAAACTGTTTAAAACTTAAATTTTAAAATCACGTTTTGGCAGCATTCACTATTCACGAGCTGTGTTTGTTGTCAGTAATGGGCTCTGGTTATTAGGTGGTCTTTCACTGTGTTAAGGTTCTGGTTGTTAGGTGGTCTTTTACTGTGTTAAGGTTCTGGTTATTAGGTGGTCTTTCACTGTGTTAAGGCTCTGGTTGTTAGGTGGTCTTTCACTGTGTTAAGGCTCTGGTTATTAGGTGGTCTTTCACTGTGTTAAGGCTATAGTTGTTAGGTGGTCTTTCACTGTGTTAAGGCTCTGGTTGTTAGGTGGTCTTTCACTGTGTTAAGGCTCTGGTTGTTAGGTGGTCTTTCACTGTGTTAAGGCTCTGGTTGTTAGGTGGTCTTTCATTGTGTTAAGGCTCTGGTTGTCAGGTGGTCTTTCACTGTGTTAAGGCTCTGGTTGTTAGGTGGTCTTTCACTGTATTAAGGCTCTGGTTGTTAGGTGGTCTTTCACTGTGTTAAGGCTCTGGTTGTTAGGTGGTCTTTCACTGTGTTAAGGCTCTGGTTGTTAGGTGGTCTTTCACTGTGTTAAGGCTTGTGTTGAGATGCCTGTTCAGAAATATCCTGAAGTCAGCAGCTTCACTGAGCCGAGCTCTCGCTTCTCTGGAGTGTCCGGTAGCTACGCCAGCTTTAAACGTGAGGTCAGTGATGAGAGCAGTGAATAACAACACTGACCATATATACTGTAATAAACAGCTTTAGTATAATGTGTTGCTATGGTAACAGACTAGAAGGGTTTGGGTTAGCTAACGTTTATATTAACTTTAGTCAGAAACACTCTGAAACATAAAGTTACATCACTCTCTAGCCACGCCCCCAAACTGCAGACTGCTACTACACTACATACGTAAAATTAATAAAACAAAATAAAATTAATTAATAAAAGGAAGCCATCGTTAGAAGTGCTGTCAGTAGTTCAGTATGTAATGTTCCAGAGGGCGCTGTTTGGGACGCAGCCTTACTGTCTAACATTAATGTTAGTCTAGTTTAGTCAGGAAACCTTAGCATACATTTATTTATCATTTCATTTCAGCATCATAACTGAAGATAATAAATTATTTTTTGTTATATATGTATATAATCCAGACACTGAATGTATAATTTAAAAGTTTTCTGACAGCAGTAGCACGTAATGTGGAGAATCTAGTCTAGTTTATAAAGTGATCTTTAATTGGATTTATTTAATAATAATCAAACGTACAGATAATGTTATATTTTGTTTATTTATTTTTTATTTACTGTAATTCCACAAATGTTGTTCTACGTCACTATACATACAGTGATTTACTACCTTACCTACAGTGGAATCATCAATATTTTTAATTTCATATTAGCAAATGCCCCCCCAATACCAAACCCGCTCGTACGCCCTTGGAAAGGAGTCTTATATAAGAGAACCGGATACATACTTGCAATGAATTTTAAAAACTATACATTTAATCATTTTTTCAATCTTTCTGATGTATAGAACTTCTTGATCTTTACTAGGAATTTGAAACAAATTTGTTAATGGCCAGAAACTGTGTTACTGACCAGGTCGGTACCATTTATATCATCATCTGCGTTTGGAAATCAATCTAAAAAATTTTAAAAGATCAAACAAAGTCATATGTAGTCAACTGGAATTGAATTATGTAATCAATTATTTGAATATTTAAAAAGAAATGAATGAATAATCACAATTAATTGAGTTTCGTCAGAGGCTTCTCCGCTGCTCCAGGCTGCCGGTGACCTGGACACTTTGATTACCTCCAACATGAATGAAGGGTTATTGATGAATTGATCGCTAGCCTGGCTGACATACAGTGCAGCTGTTCACCTGAGCCGGGGTGCGTGCAGGACTGGCTTTCTTCTCCTGCCAGCAGTGACATTTCAGAGAACAAAGCATGCCAACACTCAGCGCACCGTCTATAGTTAGCAATCATCCAGAGGAGGCTTCATCGCTCACTGTGTGCTCCATCACCGAGTCTCAGCGCTTCACGCTCGCGTTCTGTCGCTACAAGTGGCTCGCCTGTTGCCGTAAGTAGGGCTTCTCACAGTGTGAAGCCTGGTGACAGAGTTACCGCCATCATTACACCAGTCTATCACTGCACTTCAGCAGACTGGAGAAAGACACGCCCCCTTCAAGACCCCTGCTATAACACTGCAAATAATACAGACTACCCTCATTAACATCAGCTCTAACGTTTAATCCACACAGCCATTCTGAACAGCGCCCCCTACGCTTCCTGTAGTGTATTACAGTCTGTCAGAACCACCGTCGCCCCCTACGCTTCCTGTAGTGTATTACAGTCCGTCAGAACCACCGTCGCCCCCTACGCTTCCTGTAGTGTATTACAGTCCGTCAGAACCACCGTTGCCCCCTACGCTTCCTGTAGTGTATTACAGTCCGTCAGAACCACCGTCGCCCCCTACGCTTCCTGTAGTGTATTACAGTCTGTCAGAACCACCGTCGCCCCCTACGCTTCCTGTAGTGTATTACAGTCTGTCTGAACCACCGTCGCCCCCCTACGCTTCCTGTAGTGTATTACAGTCTGTCAGAACCACCGTCGCCCCCTACGCTTCCTGTAGAGTATTACAGTCTATCAGAACCACCGTCGCCCCCTACGCTTCCTGTAGTGTATTACAGTCTGTCAGAACCACCGTCGCCCCCTACGCTTCCTGTAGTGTATTACAGTCTGTCAGAACCACCGTCGCCCCCTACGCTTCCTGTAGTGTATTACAGTCTGTCAGAACCACCGTCGCCCCCTACGCTTCCTGTAGTGTATTACAGTCTGTCAGAACCACCGTCGCCCCCTACGCTTCCTGTAGTGTATTACAGTCTGTCAGAACCACCGTCGCCCCCTACGCTTCCTGTAGTGTATTACAGTCTGTCAGAACCACCGTCGCTCCCTACGCTTCCTGTAGTGTATTACAGTCTGTCAGAACCACCGTCGCCCCCTACGCTTCCTGTAGTGTATTACAGTCTGTCAGAACCACCGTCGCCCCCTACGCTTCCTGTAGTGTATTACAGTCTGTCAGAACCACCGTCGCCCCCTACGCTTCCTGTAGGGTATTACAGTCTGTCAGAACCACCGTCGCCCCCTACGCTTCCTGTAGGGTATTACAGTCTGTCAGAACCACCGTCGCCCCCTACGCTTTCTGTAGTGTATTACAGTCTGTCAGAACGACTGTGTATGTATGTTTTCTGCTGACCGTATATGTTTGTGCCTGTTTGTCCAACATTTTTTCTGAAATTTAAGGTATAAGTGGGGATTTGAGTTGCCATAACAGCCTCTACTCTTCTGGGAGGCTTTACACTGGATGTTGGAACATTGCTCTGAGGAACTGACTGAGAATTAGTGATGTTGGATGATCAGTACAACAATATTCTGCTCTACAGCCCAACGCTGGGGGCTTTACACCCCTCTAGTCCACACTTGGCGTTGGGTCTGGTGACCTTAGGCTCATTTGCAGTCGCGCCAGAGCGTCTCGTTCTATTGGTCGGTGTTTTTCTACTCAGAAGAAACATGCAGCAGGTGCAGTACATCAGTGGATGAATCTTAAAGAAGCTAAGACGAAGGGCTGTCTGGATACGGTTGGACGTACAGCGTGTACAGGGGAACCTCCCAGCGAGTGACCTCACTCGGCCGGTAAGCGCAGCTGTGATTGGGAACAGCTGTGTGCAGGACGATCGATTCCACAGACAGCGGTTACTTTTCAGCTGCTTTGCTGATTCAACCCTTTTTTTCGGAGACATGTGAGCGAGCTGACGCCTTCGAGCCTGCATCGCTCGCCTTAGAAGGACCGGCTCTCCTCCGCTCCCCAACCGCGGCCCAGGCAACTGTTGCCAAGGCAACCACGCTGAGACGGCATCCTCCGACTCCAGCTGACTGTAAGCGCTCCTCTTTCCCCTCCTCCACCTCTCCCTCTCTCTCAATACGTCCATCCATCTCTCTCTCTCTCTCTCTCTGTCTCTCTCTCTCTCTTTCTCTCTATATTGCGCGTGTGTTCTCAGGACCCCATGGACACCATCAAATCCTCTGCATCTTCGCCCATACTCGCTCTCCATGGCAACAAGCCAGGCCGGCATTCTCCCAGCTGTATGACTAAGGCATGCAGAGAAACTTAGCTAATAAATAAATAAATAAATAAAAGCCTGTATGCAGACACACACATAAAGAGAGAGAGAGAGAGAGAGAGAGAGAGAGAGGAGGAGGAAGAGAGAGAGGTTATAACCCAGAGGAAACACAAACTGTACAGTAGTGTACACGCCTGATCGTGACGATAAGCCGTGCGGCCTTCAGTCTTCAGTGAAATCCATTTACATGCCAAATATGGACGACCAGTTCACATCTTCATTACGCGTTTCAACTAATGATGCCCCTTCTTGAGTCCTGAACCTCTTATAAACCTAACCAGTGAACAAAAGCATTACTATGAAAGAATATTCATTATAATATAAATTATTATAAATTAATAAACAGTACACTTAAAACGAGGGGTAGCTCAATACCAATATTGACACCACAATCTTGAATATCAATACCGTCTTTGTCCCCATCAGTATTGAGTAAAATGTAAGATTATTTGTTTAAAACATTTGAAAAAAAACAAATTATTAACAGAATGTGATAGTGAGTCACTGTAGTACCACTTTGTACCTGAAGAGGTGAAAGTGATTCACTGTAATACCACTTTGTACCTGAAGAGGTGATAGTGAGTCACTATAGTACCACTTTGTACCTGAAGAGGTGATAGTGAGTCACTATAGTACCACTTTGTACCTAAAGAGGTGATAGTGAGTCACTGTAGTACCATTTTGTACCTAAAGAGGTGATAGTGAGTCACTGTAGTACCGTTTTGTACCTCAAGAGGTGATAGGGAGTCACTGCAGTACCACTTTGTACCTGAAGAGGTGATAGTGAGTCACTGTAGTACCACTTTGCACCTGAAGAGGTGATAGTGAGTCACTGTAGTACCACTTTGTACCTGAAGAGGTGATAGTGAGTCACTGTAGTACCACTTTCTACCTGAAGAGGTGATAGTGAGTCTGTATTGTGGAGCTGAATCAGTCCAGTATGTGAGGATGAGGAAGTAGTGCTGTGTATTCTGATCTCTGGTCAGTGGTGGTGAAGGTGCTGCTCCCAGTTATTCACAGAGGTTTGAAGTCACAGCATGTATCCACCAGTGAGCAAGCGTGTGGTGAAGGTGGCAAGAAAAACCCAGGCTGGAGGAAGAACCTTGCGAGGAACCGAAACTCAGAAGCTGAGACCTGTCCTCCTCTGGTCACACAGTGTTTACAGTTTATTAAGATACATTCAGAATAAAATAGAGTTTGAAGTCTGGACAGACAGAGCTTTAGGAGCTGCAGAGGTAGAGGCAGTCTCTGACTGAGGCAGTCTCTGACTGAGGCAGTGTAAAAAGTGTGAGTGAGGCAGAAACAGTCCTACATAGATGACATGAATGAACAGAAGAACTGGTTGGTGTTGGAGAGGATGGGGCCCAGCACCGCTTCCAGCTATATAAAATCTAACTAGTACTATAATATAATGTAATATTAATTTTAATTATTATATTAGTTGAATACTATTAAATCGCATTACAAATACTATATTAGTACTTTTAAATACTGCACTCAGTGATTCTAAATCTAAATTATGAGGAAAAATATGTGTTTCAATATCTGTTTACACTCTTAGAATAATAATAATAATAATAATAATAATAATAATAATAATAAAGTATCAGGCGATGTGATATTGGGTGTGTAAAGCTCCTAAAAGCTGATTGGACGGTGTAGCTATACAGACTGAATAGACTGGTTTAGAATGAGTGGGCGAGCAACCCTGACTCTGTACTGTCTCTCACTCTGTGATGATGTCATAAAGGGCCAGCTTCAGAGGGTATAAATAGAGGAGCAGCAGCTCTTTATGTAGATGATCTCCAGCAGGAAGGCTGTGACTTCACTCCTCTCCCTCTCAGTCATTTTCTAAGTTACTACTTTTATTATTATTGTTGTTATTAATATTAGTATTAATAGCTAATATATATATACACCAACCAAATATCAGAGTGTGAAAGTTTATAAATAGGGGTGCAGCAGCTCCAGCAGCTCATTATGCAGATGATCTCCTGCAGGTAGGCTGTGATTTCACTCCTCTCCCTCTCGATCATCTGCTAACTATTACTATTATTATTATTATTAATATTAGTAGTGATAGCTTATTTAATTTACTCCAGCATTCTTTTATCAGTTCTGTTTAAACTGTGGAGAAAAAGAACCCACAGTCCAACAGAACCCACTGTGAAAAGGAACCCACTGTGAAAAGAACCCACTGTGAAAAGAACCCACAGTGAAAAGAACCCACAGTGAAAGGAACCGAGCTTTTACGTTCTACTGTTGATCTGATTAGTTCTTTGAAGTCAGAGATGATGCAGAACCAGCGTAAAGGCAAACACGGTGGAGAAGAACCTGCTGGAGCGCTCCCGCTGGAAGAAGATCCTGCAAAGAACATGCAAGATCTCACAGATAGGATCGTTCTGGCCGTTCTCGATTATCTGGACGGTAACAGCACGGTCACATCTCACAGCATGGCCAGGGAGCTGTTGATCAGGGCGGCGGCAAAGCTCAGACAGATCGCCGCCACTACAGACATGGAGAACAGTGCAGAGAAGAACGCTCAGCTGTCACCTTCACCACACTCCCAGGTAGATGATCTCAGCTTCACATGCACACATGATGTGATAGATGGGATCATCCAGGTATACAAAAGTAATGGAGGAGGTGAAAGTGCAGACCTGAGCGGACAGGGAATCCAAGAAGTGATGCAGGAGCTAGGAAACATCACTAGTTCCAGCCGATCTTCTTCCCAGGACAACGTGGAGGTCATTGATTTGGAGGAGAACACAGAAACCTCAGTGTCTCTGATCCGAGAAGTTGGGTCTTCTCTTTCAGGTCAGGAGAGTCTCCTCAGTGACGACTTTCAGCAGAAGGTGAAAGAAGCTGTAAGTGATGTCCTCCTCAGGACGAGTGGAGCAATGTCGGCCCACTCCAGCAGGACCTTTGGGGACGTCACATTTGAGGACTTAGAGGTGTACGCCGAACAACCCGGCACATCCAAGTCCTTAGTTGTGGAAGCAGCTGCGTCGGACATCGCAGAGATGGTGTTGGAAGACTTGAAGAAAGTGTCTTCTGATAATGGTAGCGAACCGGCGCCGTCACGAAAGACCTTCAGCTCTGCAGCTTTTAGAATGTACAGGAACGTACATTACAAGATCTTCAGATTTCTGTTGGGGCTCCAGGAATCAACTTCAGAGAAAGAAGAGAAGATCTGCAATGAGGATCAGTCCCTCGGCTCACCTCATCTGATACCAAGGATCCAGCTTCAGGTGGGTTCTTTTGAGGATGAGGTGTTTGTTAAGGTTTTGGAGACGTTTAAGAGTGAGCCGCTTCTGTCCAGCTGCTCCTGTAGACGAGCGTCCTGTTCAGCTACTCCACCTGCTGTTCATGGAAACATAGAAACCAGGAATACAGCCTGGGCGGCGATGAACAGCAGCCGTGAGATCTGTAGCCGACTTCAGGACGAGTCCATCACCCCCGAGGACCCTCAGACATCACAGCCCTTCTTTGGCCTCAGAAGGGTGAAGAATTTTCTCACTCATCTTCTTACTGGTGCTGTTAGACCAAGTACCAGACACACGCCCATCACTACCATCAAGGGAGAAGATATCGCAGAAGGCCAGGAGGTTCTCACAGAGTCTCATAGCAGAACAGAAGATCTGCTGTGGCTAGTGAGATCTGACCAGACGTTGACGGACAGAACTCGTGATATCTTAACACGAGAGTCACCTGGTTCAGCCTCCATAGCATCATACAGGACTGACAACACGAACAGTGACAGTCCTGACCCTGCGAGTGAGAAGAAGAGAGGTCTTACATTCAGAAAACGTCTGATGAGGACCTTCTCTGCTCTACGCAGAGCACTGCCCAACCCCTTCAGCTGTATGACCAGCCCACCCTGAAGTCTCCATGTCTGTAGTCAGAAGAAGTTCTGCATTCTCACGTATAAGAACACCGCACAACACCAGACACCATCTCACACGTCCACCAGCGTTCCTGCGTGAACTGTAGCTTTAGACACCTCAGACACGTCACTCTCACAGAGACGCACGGCACTGACCACGTCCACAATGTGCTCCGTCAACTCAACTACCTGCTGACCTCATACAACGGTCAGATGGTTACGACGTTGGCGCGATGCACTTTGGTCGAGTCAAACGAGCCTCTCGTCCACGTAGGAGGGACGGAGGGACAGGCCAGCTGCTCTCCTGTGGGACACAATCAGAAGGTAGGTTCTGAGGGAGGCTGATAACCGACAGTCTCCAGTTCAGCTACAGATTCACCGCATCTGATGTCTGGTACTGTACGGTGTTCTATACGCCATCAACACCAACTAATTACATCAATACATCATTATATATGCAGAACTTCTAGAACATCTAAATAAATAAATAAACAAACAAATAAACAAAGAATTCCTTTATGAGTCTTTATTCCTTTAACTGTAAACACTCACTCTCAATATCAGAGAATTACAGATAGATAGATAGATAGATAGATAGATAGATAGATAGATAGATAGATAGAAAGATAGATAGATAGATAGATACACATAGATAGATAGACAGATAGATAGATAGATAGATAGATAGATAGATAGATAGATAGATACACACATAGATAGATAGATAGATAGATAGATAGATAAAGACCACACACACACACACTTAAACTCTACACACTCCTCCCAGCAGACCACATACACACACAGTTAAACTCTACACACTGCTGTCAGCAGACCACATACACACACTTATACTCTACACACTGCTGTCAGCAGACCACACACACACACTTAAACTCTACACACTGCTCCCAGCAGACCACACACACACACACACACACTTAAACTCTACACACTGCTCCAACTACTATATAGCAACTACTGTTCATATAGTAACTACTGTTCATATAGTAACTACTGCTCAAATAGTAACTACTGTTCATATAGTAACTACTGTTCCTATAGTAACTACTGTTCATATAGTAACTACTGCTCAAATAGTAACTACTGTTCATATAGTAACTACTGTTCATATAGTAACTACTGCTCATATAGTAACTACTGTTCATATAGTAACTACTGCTCATATAGTAACTACTGCTCATATAGCAACTACTGTTCATATAGCAACTACTGCTCATATAGTAACTACTGCTCATATAGTAACTACTGTTCATATAGTAACTACTGCTCAAATAGTAACTACTGTTCATATAGTAACTACTGTTCCTATAGTAACTACTGCTCATATAGTAAATACTGTTCATATAGTAACTACTGCTCATATAGTAACTACTGCTCAAACAGTAACTACTGTTCATATAGTAACTACTGTTCATATAGTAACTACTGTTTATATAGTAACTACTGTTCATATAGTAACTAATGTTTATATAGTAACTACTGTTCATATAGTAACTAATGTTTATATAGTAACTACTGTTCATATAGTAACTACTGTTCATATAGTAACTACTGTTCATATAGTAACTACTGTTCATATAGTAACTACTGCTCATATAGTAACTACTGCTCATATAGCAACTACTGTTTATATAGTAACTACTGTTCATATAGTAACTAATGTTTATATAGTAACTACTGTTCATATAGTAACTACTGTTCATATAGCAACTACTGCTCATATAGCAACTACTGCTCATATAGCAACTACTGTTCATATAGCAACTACTGCTCATATAGTAACTACTGCTCATATAGCAACTACTGTTCATATAGTAACTACTGTTCATATAGTAACTACTGTTCATATAGTAACTACTGCTCAAATAGTAACTACTGTTCATATAGCAACTACTGTTCATATAGCAACTACTGCTCATATAGTAACTACTGCTCATATAGCAACTACTGTTCATATAGTAACTACTGTTCATATAGCAACTACTGTTCATATAGTAACTACTGTTCATATAGTAACTACTGTTCATATAGTAACTACTGTTCATATAGCAACTACTGCTCATATAGCAACTACTGTTCATATAGCAACTACTGCTCATATAGTAACTACTGCTCATATAGCAACTACTGTTCATATAGTAACTACTGTTCATATAGTAACTACTGTTCATATAGTAACTACTGCTCAAATAGTAACTACTGCTCATATAGTAACTACTGCTCATATAGTAACTACTGTTTATATAGTAACTACTGTTCATATAGTAACTACTGCTCATATAGTAACTACTGTTCATATAGTAACTACTGTTCATATAGTAACTACTGTTTATATAGTAACTACTACTCATATAGTAACTACTGTTCATATAGTAACTACTGCTCAAATAGTAACTACTGCTCATATAGCAACTACTGCTCATATAGTAACTACTGCTCATATAGTAACTACTGTTTATATAGTAACTACTGCTCATATAGTAACTACTGTTCATATAGTAACTACTGCTCAAATAGTAACTACTGCTCATATAGCAACTACTGCTCATATAGTAACTACTGCTCATATAGTAACTACTGTTCATATAGTAACTACTGCTCATATAGTAACTACTGCTCATATAGCAACTACTGCTCATATAGTAACTACTGCTCATATAGCAACTACTGCTCATATAGTAACTACTGCTCATATAGCAACTACTGCTCATATAGCAACTACTGTTTATATAGTAACTACTGCTCATATAGTAACTACTGCTCATATAGTAACTACTGTTCATATAGTAACTACTGCTCAAATAGCAACTACTGCTCATATAGCAACTACTGCTCATATAGTAACTACTGCTCGTATAGTAACTACTGTTCATATAGTAACTACTGCTCAAATAGTAACTATTGCTCAAATAGTAACTACTGCTCATATAGTAACTACTACTCATATAGCAACTACTGCTCATATAGTAACTACTGTTCATATAGTAACTACTGCTCATATAGTAACTACTGCTCATATAGCAACTACTGCTCATATAGGAACTACTGCTCATATAGCAACTACTGCTCATATAGTAACTACTGCTCATATAGCAACTACTGCTCATATAGTAACTACCGTTCATATAGTAACTACCGCTCATATAGTAACTACCGCTCATATAGCAACTACCGCTCATATAGCAACTACCGCTCATATAGTAACTACTGTTCATATAGTAACTACTGCTCATATAGTAACTACTGCTCATATAGTAACTACTGCTCATATAGCAACTACTGCTCAAATAGTAACTACTGTTCATATAGTAACTACTGTTCATATAGCAACTACTACTCATATAGCAACTACTGCTCATATAGTAACTACTGTTCATATAGTAACTACTGTTCATATAGCAACTACTACTCATATAGCAACTACTGCTCATATAGTAACTACTGTTCATATAGGAACTACTGTTCATATAGTAACTACTACTCATATAGGAACTACTGTTCATATAGTAACTACTACTCATATAGCAACTACTGCTCATATAGTAACTACTGTTCATATAGTAACTACTGTTCATATAGTAACTACTGTTTATATAGTAACTACTGCTCATATAGTAACTACTGTTCATATAGTAACTACTGCTCATATAGTAACTACTGTTTATATAGTAACTACTACTCATATAGGAACTACTGTTCATATAGTAACTACTGTTCATATAGTAACTACTACTCATATAGTAACTACTACTCATATAGTAACTACTGTTCATATAGTAACTACTGCTCATATAGTAACTACTGTTTATATAGTAACTACTACTCATATAGGAACTACTGTTCATATAGTAACTACTGCTCATATAGTAACTACTACTCATATAGTAACTACTACTCATATAGGAACTACTGTTCATATAGTAACTACTGCTCAAATAGCAACTACTGCTCATATAGCAACTACTGCTCATATAGTAACTACTGCTCATATAGTAACTACTGTTCATATAGTAACTACTGCTCAAATAGTAACTATTGCTCAAATAGTAACTACTGCTCATATAGTAACTACTACTCATATAGCAACTACTGCTCATATAGTAACTACTGTTCATATAGTAACTACTGCTCATATAGTAACTACTGCTCATATAGCAACTACTGCTCATATAGCAACTACTGCTCATATAGCAACTACTGCTCATATAGCAACTACTGCTCATATAGTAACTACCGTTCATATAGTAACTACCGCTCATATAGTAACTACCGCTCATATAGCAACTACCGCTCATATAGCAACTACCGCTCATATAGTAACTACCGCTCATATAGTAACTACTGTTCATATAGTAACTACTGCTCATATAGTAACTACTGCTCATATAGTAACTACTGCTCATATAGCAACTACTGCTCAAATAGTAACTACTGTTCATATAGTAACTACTGTTCATATAGTAACTACTACTCATATAGCAACTACTGCTCATATAGTAACTACTGTTCATATAGCAACTACTACTCATATAGCAACTACTGCTCATATAGTAACTACTGTTCATATAGGAACTACTGTTCATATAGTAACTACTACTCATATAGGAACTACTACTCATATAGCAACTACTGTTCATATAGTAACTACTGCTCATATAGTAACTACTGTTCATATAGTAACTACTGTTCATATAGTAACTACTGCTCATATAGTAACTACTGCTCATATAGTAACTACTGTTCATATAGTAACTACTGTTTATATAGTAACTACTGTTCATATAGTAACTACTACTCATATAGCAACTACTGTTCATATAGTAACTACTGTTCATATAGTAACTACTGCTCATATAGTAACTACTGCTCATATAGTAACTACTGTTTATATAGTAACTACTGTTTATATAGTAACTACTGTTCATATAGTTACTACTGTTTATATAGTAACTACTGTTCATATAGTAACTACTACTCATATAGTAACTACTGCTCATATAGCAACTACTGTTTATATAGTAACTACTGTTTATATAGGAACTACTGTTCATATAGTAACTACTACTCATATAGCAACTACTGCTCATATAGTAACTACTGTTCATATAGTAACTACTGTTCATATAGTAACTACTGTTTATATAGTAACTACTGCTCATATAGTAACTACTGTTCATATAGTAACTACTGCTCATATAGTAACTACTGTTTATATAGTAACTACTACTCATATAGGAACTACTGTTCATATAGTAACTACTGTTCATATAGTAACTACTACTCATATAGTAACTACTACTCATATAGTAACTACTGTTCATATAGTAACTACTGCTCATATAGTAACTACTGTTTATATAGTAACTACTACTCATATAGGAACTACTGTTCATATAGTAACTACTGCTCATATAGTAACTACTACTCATATAGTAACTATTGCTCAAATAGTAACTACTGCTCATATAGTAACTACTACTCATATAGCAACTACTGCTCATATAGTAACTACTGTTCATATAGTAACTACTGCTCATATAGTAACTACTGCTCATATAGCAACTACTGCTCATATAGCAACTACTGCTCATATAGCAACTACTGCTCATATAGCAACTACTGCTCATATAGTAACTACCGTTCATATAGTAACTACCGCTCATATAGTAACTACCGCTCATATAGCAACTACCGCTCATATAGCAACTACCGCTCATATAGTAACTACCGCTCATATAGTAACTACTGTTCATATAGTAACTACTGCTCATATAGTAACTACTGCTCATATAGTAACTACTGCTCATATAGCAACTACTGCTCAAATAGTAACTACTGTTCATATAGTAACTACTGTTCATATAGTAACTACTACTCATATAGCAACTACTGCTCATATAGTAACTACTGTTCATATAGCAACTACTACTCATATAGCAACTACTGCTCATATAGTAACTACTGTTCATATAGGAACTACTGTTCATATAGTAACTACTACTCATATAGGAACTACTACTCATATAGCAACTACTGTTCATATAGTAACTACTGCTCATATAGTAACTACTGTTCATATAGTAACTACTGTTCATATAGTAACTACTGCTCATATAGTAACTACTGCTCATATAGTAACTACTGTTCATATAGTAACTACTGTTTATATAGTAACTACTGTTCATATAGTAACTACTACTCATATAGCAACTACTGTTCATATAGTAACTACTGTTCATATAGTAACTACTGCTCATATAGTAACTACTGCTCATATAGTAACTACTGTTTATATAGTAACTACTGTTTATATAGTAACTACTGTTCATATAGTTACTACTCTTTATATAGTAACTACTGTTCATATAGTAACTACTACTCATATAGTAACTACTGCTCATATAGCAACTACTGTTTATATAGTAACTACTGTTTATATAGTAACTACTGTTCATATAGTTACTACTGTTTATATAGCAACTACTACTCATATAGCAACTACTGCTCATATAGTAACTACTGTTCATATAGTAACTACTGCTCATATAGCAACTACTGTTTATATAGTAACTACTGTTTATATAGTAACTACTGTTCATATAGTTACTACTGTTTATATAGCAACTACTACTCATATAGCAACTACTGCTCATATAGTAACTACTGTTCATATAGTAACTACTGTTCATATAGCAACTACTACTCATATAGCAACTACTGCTCATATAGTAACTACTGTTCATATAGGAACTACTGTTCATATAGTAACTACTACTCATATAGGAACTACTGTTCATATAGTAACTACTACTCATATAGCAACTACTGCTCATATAGTAACTACTGTTCATATAGTAACTACTGTTCATATAGTAACTACTGTTTATATAGTAACTACTGCTCATATAGTAACTACTGTTCATATAGTAACTACTGCTCATATAGTAACTACTGTTTATATAGTAACTACTACTCATATAGGAACTACTGTTCATATAGTAACTACTGTTCATATAGTAACTACTACTCATATAGTAACTACTACTCATATAGTAACTACTGTTCATATAGTAACTACTGCTCATATAGTAACTACTGTTTATATAGTAACTACTACTCATATAGGAACTACTGTTCATATAGTAACTACTGCTCATATAGTAACTACTACTCATATAGTAACTACTACTCATATAGGAACTACTGTTCATATAGTAACTACTGCTCAAATAGCAACTACTGCTCATATAGCAACTACTGCTCATATAGTAACTACTGCTCATATAGTAACTACTGTTCATATAGTAACTACTGCTCATATAGTAACTACTGCTCATATAGTAACTACTACTCATATAGTAACTACTACTCATATAGGAACTACTGTTCATATAGTAACTACTGCTCAAATAGCAACTACTGTTCATATAGCAACTACTGCTCATATAGTAACTACTGTTCATATAGTAACTACTGCTCATATAGTAACTACTGCTCATATAGCAACTACTGCTCATATAGCAACTACTGCTCATATAGCAACTACTGCTCATATAGCAACTACTGCTCATATAGTAACTACCGTTCATATAGTAACTACCGCTCATATAGTAACTACCGCTCATATAGCAACTACCGCTCATATAGCAACTACCGCTCATATAGTAACTACCGCTCATATAGTAACTACTGTTCATATAGTAACTACTGCTCATATAGTAACTACTGCTCATATAGTAACTACTGCTCATATAGCAACTACTGCTCAAATAGTAACTACTGTTCATATAGTAACTACTGTTCATATAGTAACTACTACTCATATAGCAACTACTGCTCATATAGTAACTACTGTTCATATAGCAACTACTACTCATATAGCAACTACTGCTCATATAGTAACTACTGTTCATATAGGAACTACTGTTCATATAGTAACTACTACTCATATAGGAACTACTACTCATATAGCAACTACTGTTCATATAGTAACTACTGCTCATATAGTAACTACTGTTCATATAGTAACTACTGTTCATATAGTAACTACTGCTCATATAGTAACTACTGCTCATATAGTAACTACTGTTCATATAGTAACTACTGTTTATATAGTAACTACTGTTCATATAGTAACTACTACTCATATAGCAACTACTGTTCATATAGTAACTACTGTTCATATAGTAACTACTGCTCATATAGTAACTACTGCTCATATAGTAACTACTGTTTATATAGTAACTACTGTTTATATAGTAACTACTGTTCATATAGTTACTACTCTTTATATAGTAACTACTGTTCATATAGTAACTACTACTCATATAGTAACTACTGCTCATATAGCAACTACTGTTTATATAGTAACTACTGTTTATATAGTAACTACTGTTCATATAGTTACTACTGTTTATATAGTAACTACTGTTCATATAGTTACTACTGTTTATATAGTAACTACTGTTCATATAGTAACTACTGCTCATATAGTAACTACTGCTCATATAGCAACTACTGTTTATATAGTAACTACTGCTCATATAGTAACTACTGCTCAAATAGTAACTACTGCTCATATAGTAACTACTGCTCAAATAGTAACTACTGTTTATATAGTAACTACTGCTCATATAGCAACTACTGTTTATATAGTAACTACTGCTCATATAGTAACTACTGCTCAAATAGTAACTACTGCTCATATAGTAACTACTGCTCAAATAGTAACTACTGTTTATATAGTAACTACTGTTTATATAGTAACTACTGTTCATATAGTTACTACTGTTTATATAGTAACTACTGTTCATATAGTTACTACTGTTTATATAGTAACTACTGTTCATATAGTAACTACTGCTCATATAGTAACTACTGCTCATATAGCAACTACTGTTTATATAGTAACTACTGCTCATATAGTAACTACTGCTCAAATAGTAACTACTGCTCATATAGTAACTACTGCTCATATAGCAACTACTGTTTATATAGTAACTACTGCTCATATAGTAACTACTGCTCAAATAGTAACTACTGCTCATATAGTAACTACTGCTCAAATAGTAACTACTGCTCATATAGTAACTACTGCTCAAATAGTAACTACTGCTCAAATAGTAACTACTGTTTATATAGTAACTACTGCTCAAATAGTAACTACTGTTTATATAGTAACTACTGCTCAAATAGTAACTACTGCTCAAATAGTAACTACTGCTCATATAGTAACTACTATAATTCAGCTACTTCAGCTATTTCAGCTATTTTAGCTAATTCAGCTATTTTAGATATTTCAGCTATTTCAGCTATTTTAGCTAATTCAGCTATTTTAGATATTTCAGCTAATTCAGCTATTTCAGCTATTTCAGCTAATTCAGCTACTTTAGCTACTTCAGCTATTTTAGATATTTTAGATATTTCAGGTACTTCAGCTAATTCAGATTTGGGATGTTTGTGGAAAAGCGTTAAGGATCAGTACGTACTGAGTTGGAGCTAGAGTGCTCTGCCTTTCTGGTAAAGCAGTACACTCTTTCAGTGGGGGAGTGTTTAGTATCCACACAACCTCAGACGCACCACGTCCACCATCTTACCAACGTCCTGTGACGCAAGACGTCAGACCGTCACGGTAAACGTCCCGCTATTCATTTAAACCCCTTTACTGACGGGTTTAGAGACACCGTTCTGCGTGTTTGTCTGAATACCTACTCACGCGGTGTGGAGCTGTAGCTCAGAGACCAAACAGGAGGAGTTTAATCATTGTTTACGTCAGAAGCAGTGCTAACTCCTGTAGCGGCAGTTCACTAGCCGTAGCTACGTACACACAGCCGGCGTTCCGCGTTTCACCGCTTTCTCCTCCGCTGTGAATTCCTCCGCGGCTCAGATGGAATCCTGGGATAGGACTGCTCGCCGAGCACTAAGTATTCGGACACCCTGGTCACTCTCGCGCACTGCTTTTGCGTCCTGTTCAGTGTTCAGAATGGAAGTACGCGATTTTGGACGCACCCAGAGTCTCAGAGTGTCCAGGTAGCTCATACAGTGTTTACAGTAACACTACCTCGTGTCTCTGGTGTGTCTGGATATGATAATCCGTGTGTTAACTGGGAAAGAGACTATCCACTCCTTCAGAGTTTGTAAACAAACATGACGTAGTGGAGCTGAGAGCGCTGCTTAGCAACAGGAGGTTAACATTTTCCCATTGGCTCAGCAGCCTAGCATTAGCAACAGCTATAGTTTAACGATTATATCTCCCTAGACACTTTATAAATGTCCAGCTCACATATTTACAAAATTATTCTTTATCTGAAAACGAGTTGAACTATTACTGATTTCTATCTACACATCCTTTATTTAAGAAATAGGAGACGGTGATGACTGCAGCTACTGAGAGATTCCACTCTGTTATTAAGCTAATATATACAATACAAACAGACCATACTATAATAATAATAATAATAATAATAATAATAATAATAATAATAATAATAATGATAATGATAAGAAAAATAATAATAATAATAATGATGATAAGAAAAATGACAATAATAATAATAATAATAATAATAGTAATGGTGGCACAGTGGTGTATTGGTTAGTACGGTGGTGTAGTGGTTAGTACATATTCTTTTATCATTATAAAATATAAAATATAGCTATTATTAATATTAATATCTGCTACATGTAGGTAGGACATAAATAAACTTTATTTTATTTCACATAGGTGATTCCCCATGTGTATCGGTATTCATATCTGTATTGGTATTGGTATCCGTGATACTTGCCCTGTATTTACTTGGTATTGGATCGATACCAAATTTTGTAGTGTCTCACACACCACTAATACAAGGAGCTGGATGGCTATTCTTTGAGTCGTGATGTTGTTAGCTGTTGTCCAGTGCAAGACTCTCATCTCCATGTTGGTTTATTTTTAGTTTTCTCTGGATCTGTGTATTTTTAATTTAAATAAAGAAATATGTTTTATCTGATTACTGGATTAATCTAATCGATATTTCAGTAGAGTACTTGATTACTAAAATAATCAATAGCTACAGCGCTAATTGTAAGTCAGGCACGGGGTAGTTTGCTTATTGAGGTAAAAACTCACGTAAATTAGCATGCTAGCTAGCGTAGCTTTGCCTTAGCTAAGATAACAATCCCACACAACCGAATGTTTTTCTCTTTATCACAACTACAGTCGTCCGTCGAACGTGTGGTGTCCGGAGTTTTCACTATCTAACCTACAGTTAGCTAGTTAAGTGTAAAGGGTGTACATCTGGACTTTAAGGTGGTCAGAACTGTCCATCCACACTCCCCTTAACCCATAAATACTCTGCGTTGTGTTCTGGGGGGATCGGTGATGCATGAAGGAAGGACTCAGAGCACGGTCACTGCTGGTTTGGGTTCTTTATTACAGCTGGTGATACCTGTACAAACAGATAGATAAACTCTTAAAGCGCTGGGGTGAACATACAGCTCTGGAGTGAACATACAGCTCTGGAGTGAACATGCACACTGCTCTCTCTCACAGGTTATCGGCCTCCTGCTCCTCTCTGTTAGATATTCACAGACTCAGCCTAGTAATTATATAGGCACACTTGCCTTTGTACTATAACGAATTAGCGTTTTACACATGAAATTAAATAAAAGAAATATGGATTTGTCATAGAATATCTTAAAACCAGCTATGTACGTAAATACAATTATTAAAAACACTGTAATTTCATAAACGCATGTCTTAAACAGTGAACAGTAGTGACTGGGGGAACTACATACCTGTATAAACAGACAGATAAACTCTTAAAGCTCTGGAGTGAACGTACAGCTCTGGAGTGAACGTACAGCTCTGGAGTGAACATGCACACTGCTCTCTCTCAGGTTATCACCAGGTTATCAATGCACATGGGGGGCGTGAAGCCACAGAGCACAGACATAGAAGACATTTTACAAAGTTCACTTACAAGCTACTACGTATCTACACGTTTACAACCTGCTTCTAGTGTTTAACACTGTTTACTGCACATTTTATGTTGTTTTACACAGAAAAACATGTGTTTTAAGCTCAACTATCAGATCTACGCACCTCCTCTCTGTTAGATACTCACAGACTGAGGCGGCGTTAGCGCCAAGCAAAGCTATGTCTCTTAAAGGGACAGTACACAATTAACCAACTCTTAAAAATAAAAGGTTCCCCAGTACACATATGAAATGGATAGAACAAAAAAAAAACAGATATTTACACAAAAATCAGGATTTGGAGGGATTTTAATAAGAAAAAATAAGCATTTTTTAACCTTGTTAGGTTAGCTAGCCAGCTAGCTTTTTAATTTTACACAGAAGCTAGGAGGCTAACGGGGTACAGTAATGAAATACACATTAGCATCAAACTATTTCTAATCCACACTTTCTTCAAACCACCATCAGCCTTTACGTTCTACAGAATATACGAGTGTTTTTGAGCTTTATGTTAAAAAAAATGTACCATTTTATAACAGACATGGACGTCACAGGATAATTGATGGCTATGCGTTAGCCTACACGTAGCTAGGTTAGCTAGCTAGCTGCATTGTTAATTAAAAGAAACAGGTTTCAGATACAGAACGTTATATTTTCAGCTGTTACTCTTCTTTTACTTCATATTCCTCTCTCTGACTTCAGTGTGGAGTGAAGTAAGTATACGTTATATTAGCTAAAGCTTAATGATTAGTTAGCTGGCTTTTATCTGTGTTATTTTATGGTGTTAGGTTAGAAGGTGTTATGGAATATCACAGCTAGCTAATGATTTTAAAAACATTGAGGAATGCGTATTTTCATCTTAGTTTAATACATTTCGTTGTTGTAGCCTGTTTTTGTCCGTTACTGCAGATGAGGTGAAGCAGTGTTTTTGAAAACTCTGCAGAGGTGTGACTCTTAAACCCTTAAATTATTAAATTATACAGTATATAAACATTACACAATGTACACATGAACAAAAATTTAAAGAAAAGAAAATAATTTAGAACAGTAACCTTGATTGTTTTTATTTAAGCAGAGAGCTTTCTAATTTGTGTAGAATTACAGTCAAATAGAACTTTAAGAATTCTGCAGACAACCTGTTTATGGGCTGGTGAACACTTATTAAAAAATAAAACCCCTCAGTCAACTGCCCTTGTAACTAAACTAAACTATACTAAACTAAAAATGTGCAGGTTATGATGAGGTTTATTTTTTCTGTTGTGGGTGTCAAATATTAAGCCAGCTAATTGAAATAATATAGTTTAGTTGTTGCTGCTGTAAACAATATTAAACACAAATGCTAATACAAAAACACATCTCTCAAACATGTTACATTAAAAGCTAAGAAGCAGTACTGTAATATTCAGTAAACTAACAGGTTTCTCTCTAGACTAAAATGTATGGTTGTTATGCTAACACTGGATCAATATCAGCTGGTGTTCAGCATTACAACACTCAGTTTCAAATTAAGGTACAGAAAATTTAATTTAGGACATCCCTGATTAAAGTGGATTACTGAAGCATGTTAGAATTAAGGTGTAAAATAAAAGTACTTATTTTATGTTTTAATTCTCATGTTTACAACAGGTTGGGACTAATATGGTGGAATTCCTGTCCGAGGCACAAGTCACATAACCACGCCCGTTTGTTTTGGCTCTGGGTAACCCTAACCCTAACCCTAACCCTAACCTAACCAACAAACCAATGTACAGTATAGTACAGCGCAGGTTTCATGTGTCTTGGTTTTTGTTTTTGACTTTTATTTATAATATTTGTGGTTAATATTTAGTTTGTTTACTCTGTTTTGATCTCCCTTTGCTGCTGTAAATACACTGTGGGACTAATAAAGGTTTATCTTATTGTAGGTGATGATCAGCGTTGCTCACAATCAAAAAGTAGATGAAGCCCAGAACCCTCAGCACCGCTTCCAGTTATGTAAAATCTAACTAGGACTATAATATAATATTCTATTAATTTTAATTATTATATTAATTTAATACTATTAAATCCCATTAAATACTTTTATACACTGCACTAGTAATCAGTGATTCTAAATCTGAATTATGAGAAACAATATGTGTTAAAATATCTGTTTACACTCTTAGAATAATAATAATAATAATAATAATAATAATAATAATAATAATAATAATAATAATAAAGTATCAGGCGATGTGATATTGGGTGTGTAAAGCTCCTAAAAGCTGATTGGACGGTGTAGCTATACAGACTGAATAGACTGGTTTAGAATGAGTGGGCGAGCAACCTTGACTCTGTACTGTCTCTCACTCTGTGATGATGTCATAAAGGGCCAGCCTCAGAGGGTATAAATAGAGGAGCAGCAGCTCTTTATGTAGATGATCTCCAGCAGGAAGGCTGTGACTTCACTCCTCTCCCTCTCAGTCATTTTCTAAGTTACTACTTTTATTATTATTGTTGTTATTAATATTAGTATTAATAGCTAATATATATATACACCAACCAAATATCAGGGTGTGAAAGTTTATAAATAGGGGTGCAGCAGCTCCAGCAGCTCATTATGCAGATGATCTCCTGCAGGTAGGCTGTGATTTCACTCCTCTCCCTCTCGATCATCTGCTAACTATTACTATTATTATTATTAATATTAGTAGTGATAGCTTATTTAATTTACTCCAGCATTCTTTTATCAGTTCTGTTTAAACTGTGGAGAAAAAGAACCCACAGTCCAACAGAACCCACTGTGAAAAGGAACCCACTGTGAAAAGAACCCACTGTGAAAAGAACCCACAGTGAAAAGAACCCACAGTGAAAGGAACCGAGCTTTTACGTTCTACTGTTGATCTGATTAGTTCTTTGAAGTCAGAGATGATGCAGAACCAGCGTAAAGGCAAACACGGTGGAGAAGAACCTGCTGGAGCGCTCCCGCTGGAAGAAGATCCTGCAAAGAACATGCAAGATCTCACAGATAGGATCGTTCTGGCCGTTCTCGATTATCTGGACGGTAACAGCACGGTCACATCTCACAGCATGGCCAGGGAGCTGTTGATCAGGGCGGCGGCAAAGCTCAGACAGATCGCCGCCACTACAGACATGGAGAACAGTGCAGAGAAGAACGCTCAGCTGTCACCTTCACCACACTCCCAGGTAGATGATCTCAGCTTCACATGCACACATGATGTGATAGATGGGATCATCCAGGTATACAAAAGTAATGGAGGAGGTGAAAGTGCAGACCTGAGCGGACAGGGAATCCAAGAAGTGATGCAGGAGCTAGGAAACATCATTAGTTCCAGCCGATCTTCTTCCCAGGACAACGTGGAGGTCATTGATTTGGAGGAGAACACAGAAACCTCAGTGTCTCTGATCCGAGAAGCTGGGTCTTCTCTTTCAGGTCACGAGAGTCTCCTCAGTGACGACTTTCAGCAGAAGGTGAAAGAAGCTGTAAGTGATGTCCTCCTCAGGACGAGTGGAGCAATGTCGGCCCACTCCAGCAGGACCTTTGGGGACGTCACATTTGAGGACTTAGAGGTGTACGCCGAACAACCCGGCACATCCAAGTCCTCAGTTGTGGAAGCAGCTGCGTCGGACATCGCAGAGATGGTGTTGGAAGACTTGAAGAAAGTGTCTTCTGATAATGGTAGCGAACCGGCGCCGTCACGAAAGACCTTCAGCTCTGCAGCTTTTAGAATGTACAGGAACGTACATTACAAGATCTTCAGATTTCTGTTGGGGCTCCAGGAATCAACTTCAGAGAAAGAAGAGAAGATCTGCAATGAGGATCAGTCCCTCGGCTCACCTCATCTGATACCAAGGATCCAGCTTCAGGTGGGTTCTTTTGAGGATGAGGTGTTTGTTAAGGTTTTGGAGACGTTTAAGAGTGAGCCGCTTCTGTCCAGCTGCTCCTGTAGACGAGCGTCCTGTTCAGCTACTCCACCTGCTGTTCATAGAAACATAGAAACCAGGAATACAGCCTGGGCGGCGATGAACAGCAGCCGTGAGATCTGTAGCCGACTTCAGGACGAGTCCATCACCCCCGAGGAACCTCAGACATCACAGCCCTTCTTTGGCCTCAGAAGGGTGAAGAATTTTCTCACTCATCTTCTTACTGGTGCTGTTAGACCAAGTACCAGACACACGCCCATCACTACCATCAAGGGAGAAGATATCGCAGAAGGCCAGGAGGTTCTCACAGAGTCTCATAGCAGAACAGAAGATCTGCTGTGGCTAGTGAGATCTGACCAGACGTTGACGGACAGAACTCGTGATATCTTAACACGAGAGTCA
>CM038716.1:14772773-14775273 GCA_021613375.1 Megaleporinus macrocephalus
AGCTGCTCTGTACACTATGCAGTAATTTCAAATGTTTACATTTATGGTGTTGTTGTTTATTACTGCTCTGTTCATGTCACGTAACAAATGTTAAAATGTTCATTCAGATATTTTCTGCTCTATTGTTTTATTTAAGAACTGTTTTAGAGGGAACAAAAAAAGAAAGCAGGTGTACAACACAGTCAATGATGGTGATGTTCAGGTGACCAACATTTATACATATATTTTTTATTTTATGTATGTAATACACTTTATGTTTAATTTAGCTGTGTAGTAAATGTAAACAAATTAAAGGATTGTATATGCTAGTCCTTTAGCTGCTTGCTTATTGTTTGAAATTTTAATAAATACATACTTATATAATATAGTATTTGATTTATTTGAGTGGTGGTTGAATGGGCTTACATTTTGAGAAATACAAAAGTAAAAAAATTAAAGCAATAGAACTTAAAGAAATAAGTAATACAATTTGAATTTGCAGTCCTTCATTTTGACTTTGTTTAGATGAGCTTATTAAAAAACCTAAGTAGATTTAACTTAAATATTTTGAGTTGATGTTGGGGGAATTGAGTTGAATCAACATAGTGATTGTAGTTATACTGTGATAATTTATTTAAGTATATTTTAAGTGGATTAAATAGGTTGTATTTACTTAAAAGAACAGACTCACAAAGATACAGCATCTATTGTTCTAATTTTTTTTTATTTAATTTAAGACCAAATTTTTTACAGTACTCAGTTTAGAGCTGAAAATCAGACATTCAAATAACTACAAACCACACAATCAGTCTTTCTGAAACTGAGGTCACATGCTCCTGTCAGTGTGGGGGAGAACCAGAATTTGACTATACACATTAAAAAAGCTGGGTTATTTAAACTACCCAGCAGCTACGTTAGTGGAGTTGGGTCAAAAATATGGGTTATTTCGTTGGTGAACAGTGCAGACGTAAAGGAAACATAACATACCGTAAGTCCCTGGACGCCTGTTTCCCGCCTACACCGCTTCCCTGCGGCTGGAAGAGTCTCCCTCAGGAAGATGACAACCGAAAGAAAGTTACAACACTTTAGTTTTTGCTCAAACATATATTGACTGTAAGTCAGGAACGGGGTAGTTTGGTTATTTTCTCCTCACTAATTGAGGAAAAACTCCCGTAGATTATTTGATTATTTTTGATGCTGTTTGCCCTATCTAAGATAACAACTCCACACAACCGAATGTTTTTCTCTTTATCACAACTACAGTCGAGTGTGTGGTGTCCGAAGTTCTCGCTATCTAACCTACAGTTAGCTTGTTAGCTTTTTAATTTTACACAGAAGCTAGGAGGCTAACGGGGTACAGTAATGAAATACACATTAGCATCAAACTATTTCTAATCCACACTTTCTTCAAACCACCATCAGCCTTTATGTTCTACAGAATATACGAGTGTTTTTGAGCTTTATGTTAAAAAAAATGTACCATTTTATAACAGACATGGACGTCACAGGATAATTGATGGCTATACGTTAGCCTACACGTAGCTAGGTTAGCTAGCTAGCTGCATTGTTAATTAAAAGAAACAGGTTTCAGATACAGAACGTTATATTTTCAGCTGTTACTCTTCTTTTACTTCATATTCCTCTCTCTGACTTCAGTGTGGAGTGAAGTAAGTATACGTTATATTAGCTAAAGCTTAATGATTAGTTAGCTGGCTTTTATCTGTGTTATTTTATGGTGTTAGGTTAGAAGGTGTTATGGAATATCACAGCTAGCTAATGATTTTAAAAACATTGAGGAATGCGTATTTTCATCTTAGTTTAATACATTTCGTTGTTGTAGCCTGTTTTTGTCCGTTACTGCAGATGAGGTGAAGCAGTGTTTTTGAAAACTCTGCAGAGGTGTGACTCTTAAACCCTTAAATTATTAAATTATACAGTATATAAACATTACACAATGTACACATGAACAAAAATTTAAAGAAAAGAAAATAATTTAGAACAGTAACCTTGATTGTTTTTCTTTAAGCAGAGAGCTTTCTAATTTGTGTAGAATTACAGTCAAATAGAACTTTAAGAATTCTGCAGACAACCTGTTTATGGGCTGGTGAACACATAGATAGATAGATAGATAGATAGATAGATAGATAGATAGATAGATAGATAGATAGATAGATAGATACACACATAGATAGATATAGATAGATATAGATAGAGAATTACAGATAGATAGATAGATAGATAGATAGATAGATAGATAGATAGATAGATAGATAGATATAGATAGATAGATAGATAGATAGATAGATAGATAGACGCACATATAGATAGATAGATAGATACACATAGATAGATAGATAGATACACATAGAGAGATAGATAGATAGATAGATAGATAGATAGATAGATAGATAGATAGATATATAGATAGATACACATAGATAGATAGATAGATACACATAGAGAGATAGATAGATAGATAGATAGATAGATAGATAGATAGATAGATAGATAGATATATAGA
>CM038716.1:14782773-14792773 GCA_021613375.1 Megaleporinus macrocephalus
ACAGTTAAAGGAATAAAGACTCATGAAGGAATTCTTTGTTTATTTGTTTGTTTATTTATTTATTTAGATGTTCTAGAAGTTCTGCATATATAATGATGTATTGATGTAATTAGTTGGTGTTGATGGCGTATAGAACACCGTACAGTACCAGACATCAGATGCGGTGAATCTGTAGCTGAACTGGAGACTGTCGGTTATCAGCCTCCCTCAGAACCTACCTTCTGATTGTGTCCCACAGGAGAGCAGCTGGCCTGTCCCTCCGTCCCTCCTACGTGGACGAGAGGCTCGTTTGACTCGACCAAAGTGCATCGCGCCAACGTCGTAACCATCTGACCGTTGTATGAGGTCAGCAGGTAGTTGAGTTGACGGAGCACATTGTGGACGTGGTCAGTGCCGTGCGTCTCTGTGAGAGTGACGTGTCTGAGGTGTCTAAAGCTACAGTTCACGCAGGAACGCTGGTGGACGTGTGAGATGGTGTCTGGTGTTGTGCGGTGTTCTTATACGTGAGAATGCAGAACTTCTTCTGACTACAGACATGGAGACTTCAGGGTGGGCTGGTCATACAGCTGAAGGGGTTGGGCAGTGCTCTGCGTAGAGCAGAGAAGGTCCTCATCAGACGTTTTCTGAATGTAAGACCTCTCTTCTTCTCACTCGCAGGGCCTGATGTCTGAGGTTCCTTGGGGGTGATGGACTCGTCCTGAAGTCGGCTACAGATCTCACGGCTGCTGTTCATCGCCGCAGTGTGAGGATCACACTGATCCTCATTGCAGATCTTCTCTTCTTTCTCTGAAGTTGATTCCTGGAGCCCCAACAGAAATCTGAAGATCTTGTAATGTACGTTCCTGTACATTCTAAAAGCTGCAGAGCTGAAGGTCTTTCGTGACGGCGCCGGTTCGCTACCATTATCAGAAGACACTTTCTTCAAGTCTTCCAACACCATCTCTGCGATGTCCGACGCAGCTGCTTCCACAACTGAGGACTTGGATGTGCCGGGTTGTTCGGCGTACACCTCTAAGTCCTCAAATGTGACGTCCCCAAAGGTCCTGCTGGAGTGGGCCGACATTGCTCCACTCGTCCTGAGGAGGACATCACTTACAGCTTCTTTCACCTTCTGCTGAAAGTCGTCACTGAGGAGACTCTCGTGACCTGAAAGAGAAGACCCAGCTTCTCGGATCAGAGACACTGAGGTTTCTGTGTTCTCCTCCAAATCAATGACCTCCACGTTGTCCTGGGAAGAAGATCGGCTGGAACTAGTGATGTTTCCTAGCTCCTGCATCACTTCTTGGATTCCCTGTCCGCTCAGGTCTGCACTTTCACCTCCTCCATTAATTCTGTATACCTGGATGATCCCATCTATCACATCATGTGTGCATGTGAAGCTGAGATCATCTACCTGGGAGTGTGGTGAAGGTGACAGCTGAGCGTTCTTCTCTGCACTGTTCTCCATGTCTGTAGTGCCGGCGAACTGCCTGAGCTTTGCCGCCACGCTGATCAACAGCTCCCTGGTCATGTTGTAAGATGTGACCATGCTGTTACCGTCCAGATAATCGAGAAGCAGCAGAACGATCCTATCTGTAAGATCTTGCATGTTCTTTGCATGATCTTCTTCCAGCAGGAGCGCTCCAGCAGTTTCTTCTCCACCGTGTTTGCCTTTATATTCGTTCGGCGTCATCTCTGACTTCAAAGAACTAATCAGATCAACAGTAGAACGTAAAAGCTCGGTTCCTTTCACTGTGGGTTCTTTTCACTGTGGGTTCTTTTCACTGTGGGTTCTTTTCACAGTGGGTTCTTTTCACAGTGGGTTCCTTTTCACAGTGGGTTCTGTTGGACTGTGGGTTCTTTTTCTCCACAGTTTAAACAGAACTGATAAAAGAATGCTGGAGTAAATTAAATAAGCTATCACTACTAATATTAATAATAATAATAGTAATAGTTAGCAGATGATCGAGAGGGAGAGGAGTGAAATCACAGCCTACCTGCAGGAGATCATCTGCATAATGAGCTGCTGGAGCTGCTGCACCCCTATTTATAAACTTTCACACCCTGATATTTGGTTGGTGTATATATATATTAGCTATTAATACTAATATTAATAACAACAATAATAATAAAAGTAGTAACTTAGAAAATGACTGAGAGGGAGAGGAGTGAAGTCACAGCCTTCCTGCTGGAGATCATCTACATAAAGAGCTGCTGCTCCTCTATTTATACCCTCTGAGGCTGGCCCTTTATGACATCATCACAGAGTGAGAGACAGTACAGAGTCAAGGTTGCTCGCCCACTCATTCTAAACCAGTCTATTCAGTCTGTATAGCTACACCGTCCAATCAGCTTTTAGGAGCTTTACACACCCAATATCACATCGCCTGATACTTTATTATTATTATTATTATTATTATTATTATTATTATTATTATTATTATTATTATTATTATTCTAAGAGTGTAAACAGATAATTAAACACATATTGTTTCTCATAATTCAGATTTAGAATCACTGATTACTAGTGCAGTGTATAAAAGTATTTAATGGGATTTAATAGTATTAAATTAATACAATAATTAAAATTAATAGAATATTATATTATAGTCCTAGTTAGATTTTACATAACTGGAAGCGGTGCTGAGGGTTCTGGGCTTCATCTACGTGAGAAGCGAAGACGAGTAACTACAGTCGTGTGTAATTGAAGTTTTGAAACTCATGTTTACTTTCAGCTGTTTTTAAACTGAAAATCTCTGTAAATTCACTTTCAATAATAATCATCACACTCATGAAGATTCATCTGTTCAGATACGTTCCAGAGACATCTTAGAGATTTAGAGGGAACGACTGAAGTGCACTAGGTCATGAAGTGCACTAGGTGGGTGACTGGGACAAATAGCACCCCCTATAGTGATATTCTGGCTCCAGTGCGAGAGCGTGCAGGTACTCCAGTGTAAGAGTGTGCAGGTACTCCGGTGTGAGAGCGTGCTGGTACTTCGGTGTGAGAGCGTGCTGGTACTCCGGTGTAAGAGTGTGCTGGTACTCCGGTGTAAGAGTGTGCTGGTACTTCGGTGTGAGAGCGTGCAGGTACTCCGGTGCGAGAGCGTGCAGGTACTCCAGTGTAAGAGTGTGCAGGTACTCCGGTGTGAGAGTGTGCAGGTACTCCGGTGTGAGAGCGTGCAGGTACTCCGGTGCGAGAGCATGCAGGTACTCCGGTGTGAGAGTGTGCAGGTACTCCGGTGTAAGAGCATGCAGGTACTTCGGTGTGAGAGCATGCAGGTACTCCGGTGCGAGAGCGTGCAGGTACTCCGGTGTAAGAGTGTGCAGGTACTCCGGTGTAAGAGTGTGCAGGTACTTCGGTGTGAGAGCATGCAGGTACTCCGGTGTGAGAGTGTGCAGGTACTCCGGTGTAAGAGTGTGCAGGTACTTCGGTGTAAGAGTGTGCAGGTACTTCGGTGTGAGAGCATGCAGGTACTCCGGTGTGAGAGTGTGCAGGTACTCCGGTGTAAGAGTGTGCAGGTACTTCGGTGTAAGAGTGTGCAGGTACTTCGGTGTAAGAGTGTGCAGGTACTCCGGTGTAAGAGTGTGCAGGTACTTCGGTGTGAGAGCATGCAGGTACTCCGGTGTGAGAGTGTGCAGGTACTCCGGTGTAAGAGTGTGCAGGTACTTCGGTGTAAGAGTGTGCAGGTACTTCGGTGTAAGAGTGTGCAGGTACTCCGGTGTGAGAGTGTGCAGGTACTCCGGTGTAAGAGTGTGCAGGTACTCCGGTGTAAGAGTGTGCAGGTACTTCGGTGTGAGAGCATGCAGGTACTCCGGTGTAAGAGTGTGCAGGTACTTCGGTGTGAGAGCGTGCAGGTACTTCGGTGTGAGAGCGTGCTGGTACTCCGGTGTAAGAGTGTGCAGGTACTCCGGTGCGAGAGCGTGCAGGTACTCCGGTGTAAGAGTGTGCAGGTACTTCGGTGTGAGAGCATGCAGGTACTCCGGTGCGAGAGCGTGCAGGTACTCCGGTGTAAGAGCGTGCAGGTACTCCGGTGCGAGAGCGTGCAGGTACTCCGGTGCGAGAGCGTGTAGGTACTCCGGTGCGAGAGCGTGCAGGTACTACTGAATGCGGAATTTCAGAGAACCAGGAACTATAGAGAACCACGTACTACTGAATGAAAAATTTCAGAGAACCAGGAACTACAGAGAACCAGGTACTACAGAGAACCAGGTACTACTGAACGAGGTACTACAGAGATCCAGATACTAGTGAATGTGGAATTTCAGAGAACCAGGAACTACAGAGAACCAGGTACTACTAAACCAGGAATCACAGAGAACCAGGAACTACAGAGAACCAGGTACTACTAAACCAGGAATCACAGAGAACCAGGTACTATTGAATGTGGAATTTCAGAGAACCAGGAACTACAGAGAACCAGGTACTACTGAATGTGGAATTTCAGAGAACCAGGAACTACAGAGAACCAGGTACTACTGAACGAGGTACTACAGAGAACCCAGAACTATTGAATTAGGTACTACTGAACGAGGTACTACAGAGAACCCAGTACTATTAAACCAGGTACTACAGAGATCCAGATACTACTGAACCAGGAACTACTGAATGAGGTACTACAGAGAACCTAGTACTATTGAACCAGGTACTACTAAACAAAGTACTACAGAGAACCCAGTACTATTGAACCAGGAACTACAGAGATCCAGATACTACTGAACCAGGAACTACAGAGATCCAGATACTACTGAAGTGTTTCTGAGAATTCTACCCAGAAGCTGGAAAACAGGAAGATCTGATTCTGAACTGTGACATCACCGGCACGTCATAACACAAGTTTACGAACGACAGCTCATCTAAACCTGAGAACACCCACGATAAATAAATAAATAAATAAATAAATAAAAAATAAATAAAAAATTAATAAAAAATAAATAAATAAAAAATAAATCTGAGGTGGACTCAACAAAATTAACAAAATTAATAAATAATAAAAACACACAAAAGCAGGAGACGCGCTGGGCATGGCGAGCGACGCACAGCAGCTCCATACGGCAGTGAGCAGCGCGTAAGAGGGCCACAGCTGTTACGGGGTATGACACAGGTGCTTATAGCAGGAAATCCATGCCCCCCCCCATCCCCCCCCCCAAGTGATGACTAACACTGCTGTCAATACGAGAGAGGATCTGTGAGCTATTTCCAGTCTCAGCTCGTGATTCTCCGCCGCTGCCCCGACGCAGGAAACCGGGAAGCACACGCGTCTCGTTCCCCCTGCAGTACACGTACGTCATCAATCAGTCCTCACCACAATCCGAGATTCAGAGACACGGCTCAAACTCCAAGCCACAGCTCACGAGCGAGGGACGTCACGGCTTACCTGCTCAGTGACCTCTGATAGGGGGCAGTGGAACACCCACATACACACACACTAGTAAACACACACGAGGGGGCAGTGGAACACCCACATACACACACACTAGTAAACACACACGAGGGGGCAGTGGAACACCCCCACACACACACACTAGTAAACACACACGAGGGGGCAGTGTAACACCCACACACACGCACACTAGTAAACACACACGAGGGGGCAGTGTAACACCCACACACACGCACACTAGTAAACACACACGAGGGGGCAGTGGAACACCCACATACACACACACTAGTAAACACACACGAGGGGGCAGTGGAACACCCACACACACTAGTAAACACACACGAGGGGGCAGTGGAACACCCACATACACACACACTAGTAAACACACACGAGGGGGCAGTGGAACACCCACATACACACACACTAGTAAACACACACGAGGGGGCAGTGTAACACCCACATACACACACACTAGTAAACACACACGAGGGGGCAGTGGAACACCCACATACACACACACTAGTAAACACACACGAGGGGGCAGTGGAACACCCACACACACACACTAGTAAACACACACGAGGGGGCAGTGGAACACCCACACACACACTAGTAAACACACACGAGGGGGCAGTGGAACACCCACACACACACACACACTAGTAAACACACACGAGGGGGCAGTGGAACACCCACATACACACACACTAGTAAACACACACGAGGGGGCAGTGGAACACCCACATACACACTAGTAAACACACACGAGGGGGCAGTGGAACACCCACATACACACACACTAGTAAACACACACGAGGGGGCAGTGGAACACCCACACACACTAGTAAACACACACGAGGGGGCAGTGGAACACCCACATACACACACACTAGTAAACACACACGAGGGGGCAGTGTAACACCCACACACACGCACACTAGTAAACACACACGAGGGGGCAGTGGAACACCCACATACACACACACTAGTAAACACACACGAGGGGGCAGTGGAACACCCACATACACACACACTAGTAAACACACACGAGGGGGCAGTGGAACACCCACATACACACACACTAGTAAACACACACGAGGGGGCAGTGGAACACCCACACACACACACACTAGTAAACACACACTAGGGGCAGTGGAACACCCACATACACACACTAGTAAACACACACTAGGGGCAGTGGAACACCCACATACACACACACTAGTAAACACACACGTAGGGGCAGTGGAACACCCACATACACACACTAGTAAACACACACTAGGGGGCAGTGGAACACCCACATACACACACTAGTAAACACACACGAGGGGGCAGTGGAACACACACATACACACACACTAGTGAACACACACTAGGGGGCAGTGGAACACCCACATACACACACACTAGTAAACACAAACTAGGGGGCAGTGGAACACACACATACACACACACTGGTGAACACACACTAGGGGGCAGTGGAACACCCACATACACACACACTAGTAAACACAAACTAGGGGGCAGTGGAACACCCACACACACTAGTAAACACACACTAGGGGGCAGTGGAACACACACATACACACACTAGTAAACACACATGAGGGGGCAGTGTAACACCCACATACACACACACTAGTGAACACACACTAGGGGGCAGTGGAACACCCACATACACACACACTAGTAAACACACACTAGGGGGCAGTGGAACACCCACATACACACACTAGTAAACACAAAGTAGGGGGCAGTGGAACACCCACATACACACACACTAGTAAACACAAACTAGGGGGCAGTGGAACACCCACATACACACACACTAGTAAACACACACTAGGGGGCAGTGGAACACCCACACACACGCACACTAGTAAACATACACGAGGGGGCAGTGGAACACCCACACACACACACTAGTAAACACACACGAGGGGGCAGTGGAACACCCACATACACACACACACTAGTAAACACACAAGAGGGGGCAGTGGAACACCCACATACACACACTAGTAAACACACACGAGGGGGCAGTGGAACACCCACATACACGCACACTAGTAAACACACACAAGGGGGCAGTGGAACACCCACATACACACACACTAGTAAACACACACGAGGGGGCAGTGGAACACCCACATACACACACACTAGTAAACACACACGAGGGGCCAGTGGAACACCCACATACACACACACAAGTAAACACACACTAGGGGCAGTGGAACACCCACATACACACACTAGTAAACACACACGAGGGGCCAGTGGAACATCCACATACACACACACTAGTAAACACACACTAGGGGCAGTGGAACACCCACATACACACACTAGTAAACACACACTAGGGGCAGTGGAACACCCACATACACACACACTAGTAAACACACAGTAGGGGGCAGTGGAACACCCACATACACACACTAGTAAACACACACTAGGGGCAGTGGAACACCCACATACACACACTAGTAAACACACACGAGGGGGCAGTGGAACACACACATACACACACTAGTAAACACACATGAGGGGGCAGTGTAACACCCACATACACACACACTAGTGAACACACACTAGGGGGCAGTGGAACACCCACATACACACACACTAGTAAACACACACTAGGGGGCAGTGGAACACCCACACACACACTAGTAAACACACACTAGGGGGCAGTGGAACACCCACATACACACACTAGTAAACACACATAAGGGGGCAGTGGAAAACCCACATACACACACACTAGTAAACACACACTAGGGGGCAGTGGAACACCCACATACACACACTAGTAAACACAAAGTAGGGGGCAGTGGAACACCCACATACACACACTAGTAAACACACACTAGGGGGCAGTGGAACACCCACATACACACACACTAGTAAACACAAACTAGGGGGCAGTGGAACACCCACATACACACACTAGTAAACACACACGAGGGGGCAATGGAACACCCACATACACACACACACACTAGTAAACACACAAGAGGGGGCAGTGAAACACTCACATATACACACACACTAGTAAACACACAAAAGGGGGCAGTGGAACACCCACACACACACACTAGTAAACACACACAAGGGGGCAGTGGAACACCCACACACACACACTAGTAAACACACACTAGGGGGCAGTGGAACACCCACATACACACACTAGTAAACACACACTAGGGGGCAGTGGAACACCCACACACACACACACACACTAGGGGGCAGTGAAACACCCACACACACACACACACACACTAGGGGGCAGTGAAACACCCACATACACACACACTAGTAAACACACACGAGCGGGCAGTGGAACACCCACACACACACACTAGTAAACACACACGAGGGGGCAGTGGAACACCCACACACACACACACTAGGGGGCAGTGAAACACCCACATACACACACACTAGTAAACACACACTAGGGGGCAGTGAAACACCCACACACACACACTAGGGGGCAGTGAAACACCCACATACACACACACTAGTAAACACACACTAGGGGGCAGTGGAACACCCACATACACACACTAGTAAACACACACGAGGGGGGCAGTGGAACACCCACACACACTAGTAAACGCACACTAGGGGGCAGTGGAACACACACATACACACACTAGTAAACACACATGAGGGGGCAGTGTAACACCCACATACACACACACTAGTGAACACACACTAGGGGGCAGTGGAACACCCACATACACACACACTAGTAAACACACACTAGTGGGCAGTGGAACACCCACATACACACACTAGTAAACACACACGAGGGGGCAGTGGAACACCCACACACACTAGTAAACACACACTAGGGGGCAGTGGAACACCCACATACACACACACTAGTAAACACAAACTAGGGGGCAGTGGAACACCCACATACACACACACTAGTAAACACACACTAGGGGGCAGTGGAACACCCACACACACGCACACTAGTAAACATACACGAGGGGGCAGTGGAACACCCACACACACACACTAGTAAACACACACGAGGGGGCAATGGAACACCCACATACACACACACACACTAGTAAACACACAAGAGGGGGCAGTGAAACACTCACATATACACACACACTAGTAAACACACAAAAGTGGGCAGTGGAACACCCACACACACACACTAGTAAACACACACAAGGGGGCAGTGGAACACCCACACACACACACTAGTAAACACACACTAGGGGGCAGTGGAACACCCACATACACACACTAGTAAACACACACTAGGGGGCAGTGGAACACCCACACACACACACACACACTAGGGGGCAGTGAAACACCCACACACACACACACACACACTAGGGGGCAGTGAAACACCCACATACACACACACTAGTAAACACACACGAGCGGGCAGTGGAACACCCACACACACACACTAGTAAACACACACGAGGGGGCAGTGGAACACCCACACACACACACACACTAGGGGGCAGTGAAACACCCACATACACACACACTAGTAAACACACACTAGGGGGCAGTGAAACACCCACACACACACACACACACTAGGGGGCAGTGAAACACCCACATACACACACACTAGTAAACACACACTA
>CM038716.1:14795273-14803025 GCA_021613375.1 Megaleporinus macrocephalus
GGGCAGTGAAACATCCACATACACACACACTAGGGCACAGTGAAACATACACACACAGGGGTGTGGTGTCTCGCTCAAGGCCGCTGACCTTCCAGTCTCAAGGCTGCTTCCCGAGGACGCTGGGTAAAGATGATGAATCCAGGAGATGCTACCTACCAGAATGCAGAATGTCTACAGGTAAGGTTTGGTGGAGGGGGGATAATGGTCTGGGAGGTTTAATGGTTAGGGCTCCTCACTTCCAGTGAAGGTGATATTAATGCTACAGCCCACAAAGAAAGTTTACACAAATATACTTTCAACTTCGTGTCAGCAGTTTAGGGACGAGCCCTTCCTGTTGTCCTGACCTCAACCCCACTAAACACCTTTGGGATTGAGCTAAAACACTGACTGAGAGCCAGACATCCTTGTCCAAATTTCCCCAAACCACACCGCCAACACCGTGTGGAGACCACAAAGGGAGTTAACGCCCATGGTTTTAGAATAGGAGGTCCTGCAACCTCATATAGGTGTGTCAATCACATGTCCACATACTTTTGACGGCGCAGTGTACATTTTAGCTGAGAGTCTACAGGAGGAGGCTGGATGCTTCTACGTTTGAAACCAGATACTGAAAGAGAGTAGACATAACGCAGCACACGGAATAAATGAAAATTCAATCGACTTCAAATTGCTTACAAATTGCATGTGATTGAAACAGCGTCTCTCAGGAATCACATTCGGACTGCGTGAAATTCTCATTAAAACCAAAAAAGACGAAGACCTGTTTGGGATGCTTCGTGCATAATGTCATTAATGAGCCCTTCCAAACTTCCCTGCGTGCCTCAGTAGACCTGATCCAACTCAGTAGACCTGATCCAACTCAGTAGACCTGATCCAACTCATCAGAGCACCATCCTGCTGTTCAGGACTTAAAGAGCATTCAAGCACATTGTTCTAGATCCCATTTTTAAACCAGCTCTGCTCTACACACAGAACAGCCAACCTACTGAGAAGCAACAGGGCTGAAAGCAACGCTGACCGTACGCTAGAAGACTTTTAGAACACTCTGAGAAGACGTTTAATAGATTAGAGTCTGAGACCCTCTCACATCTAAACACTAGTCACAGACTTTTAGTCTCAGACTAGTCACAGGCTAGGATTTTTCAAAGACTGGGGGTCTTTCAGAGTCACTGTTTACGAGACCGCAACTCGATTCCTTTTGAGATATATAGCGATTTCTCTCCACCTGTTTTTCTTTTCCACTCTGTCGTGGTATAAATGTGAAGACACGTCAAAGAGGTACTCTTGCTCACTCCACAGCTCACTCCACAGCTCCACCAGTTTCTCCTCTTTTGTACAGTGAATGTAGGGCTGGGTGGTATGGGAAAAAATCGTATCACGATAGTTTTTTTCATATCAGTTGATATCGATATATATCACGATATAAATCAAATCACTATTACCTTTTTACTTTAAGTAAGATATGATTTTTAAAAGTTTTTTATCCTCTGATTTACTTTCAGGCAAATAGACAAATGTACTATAGAACATCACACACACACACACACATATATGTTAATCAGGCTGTTGCTGGTTCTTTAAGTTGGTTCTGAGTAAAGCACTCTGTTTATGTTCACTCATAGCGGTGAGTCGACTCTCTGTCTGCTCTAATGAGGAGTTGTTGGTTTAGTGATTAGTTTTCGGTAAAAAATAAAGTTTCCTACTCGGGATTTTTGGTTATAAAGTTAACTTTGTCCCAGCGTCTCACTAGAACTCCTACAATATACATATTTATCTTTATCCATTACGAAATCACGTCGATTAGTATAACGAGCGTCGATGCGTCGCTAAGGTGGCCGCGACTGCTGAAAGCATGGATTTATCCAGAGCGCGAGCTGCAGTTACAAACGAGTTGAGAGTCCTGAGTCAGGTCTCTGAGGTGAGAGTGCCAACCCAGGTCTTTGAGGTGAGAGTCCTGAGTCAGGTCTTTGAGGTGAGAGTCCTGAGTCAGGTCTCTGAGGTGAGAGTCCCAACCCAGGTCTCTGAGGTGAGAGTCCCAACCCAGGTCTCTGAGGTGAGAGTCCCAACCCAGGTCTCTGAGGTGAGAGTACCAACCCAGGTCTCTGAGGTGAGAGTCCCAACCCAGGTCTCTGAGGTGAGAGTCCCAACCCAGGTCTCTGAGGTGAGAGTCCCAACCCAGGTCTCTGAGGTGAGAGTCCCAACCCAGGTCTCTGAGGTGCAATCCCGAGTTCCCAGTCAAGTTCTGAGCCGAGTCTAAAATCTTGCAACTTGGTACTTGCATTTGGTACTCAGGTGTGAGTGCCAAGCCGAGTCTAGAGTCCCTTGTCTCTAATGTACAATTCCCAAGTCAAGTCTGGAGTCTCTGAAGAGCGAGTCCCAAGTTGAGTCTCTGCTGGGCAAGTCTGATGTTGAGTCTCTAAAGTGGGCGTCTGAGTATCCTAGGTCCAAGTGTGAGCCGAGTCACAGGCCTAAGAGCGAACCCAAGTCAGGTCTCGAATCTCTGAGGTGCAAGTCTGAGTCCTGTACCCCTTGAGTATCAACCAGTCACTGGGGTGCCCTTCCTTTGACATACAAGTTCCCAAGTCAACTCTAGAGTCTCTTAAGAGCGAGTCCCAAGTTGAGTGTCTGCTGTTCAAGTCCGATGTTGGGTCTACAGTCTCTAACGTGTGCGTCTGAGTCTCTTAGGTCCAGGTGTGAGCCGAGTCACAGGCCTAAGAGCCCCTGGAGTAGGAACCCCAGAAGAGTTAAGTCCAGAGTCGCTGGGGTGCCCTTCCTGAGTCCTCCTGACTACACAAGTCAACTTTAGAGTCTCTGGGATGCAGGTCTAAGCTCTGAAGATGTGAGTCTGAGCCTCCAGGATATGAGTCTTGAGTTGGGCATGAGCCTAAGTCAGGGGTTGAGTCTCTCAGGTGTAAGTCTAGTCCTGAGTCTCTCTGCAACAGAACTAAGCATGTAAAACAACAGCTTTGAACTATGTACAGATTTTATTTAGTACTTTAATTTATATTAGACAGTGTGCTCAACTATATTACATCTGTATAAACATAATTTAAATATCACAATCAAAAAATTACACCCAGTTTGGGAGTGTCCATTAAAACACCCACATGAGAGTAAACTATATCTTTATCATTTTTACTGTGCGAGCTACATTAAGGTGCTGGTTCCACCTGCATGAAGTTCATTTGAGAAAAAGATTTCTTCTATAGAGCAAGCAGTCGGTTTCATCAATTCATAGCATCAAATCAAATCTCCTTTCTGACTCCATTTAGAAAGAAAAAAGTCTTCTTGATACCAAAGTACTTTGAAAAGAAGCTCGGCCTTCGATGCTCCAATAAGAGAAAGCTAAGCAATGTGGAAATACAGACAGAGCGCATCACAGCAGATCAAAGACTAAACAAATACATACAAACATCTTCATAACGAGAACGAATGAAATGAAATAACTTAAACTTATACAATAAACAAATACGACAACAAATCCTTCCAGTTTAGGAACAATGGAAAGAAACATGAGTGCATACAAGATAGCAAGAATCTAATCTGGATCCAATCTGCAAGATACTTAATTAATTAAATTGAACTTAATTTCATTTGAGTTGTACTAACGATGGAGCTCAATGGCCAGTTGCTGAGATCAGTCAGTACGTGGTAAAGCTCCAAGTCTGTATAATCATTTCAGATTTCAGACATTTGCGGTCATTCGTTACCAACGTGGTCATGTGGGCGGAGCTCTGCCGAAACTAAATGGACACCGGAACAGCTTGGAATGAATCTACAAGTAACCGGAAGTCTTCAGCAACTGACCGCTGGCTTCCATTCTGAGACTTCTGATTGAAGACGTTGTTGAAGATGACCGATAATCGACAGCAGGCTAGCGATACAGCAGGCGAGCCTCAGACCAGCTGGAACGTTCCTTCACTTTCAACCGAATCCCACAGTAAACTAGTCAATAGCTGATGTAGCACGTCGGGTTAGCTACGGGTGGCTACAGGAAAATAGAGGATGGCTAACAACTTGCATGTGGTCCCCCAGTAACTATGAGCTCCAACATTTCATCCAAAAGATGCTAACACTGCTAATGCTAAATACAGCAACAGGGGCCAGTTAGCATTAGCAAAAGAAAATAAAAAATGCAAAGTTAGCATGTTTAAAGCCAGTTCTGATTCCTTTCTCTTTTCCAGTTAAAAACGTTTTCACTTTATTTTGTTCTAATCTAGTTTAAATTGGCAGAAACTGGGAACCAATCAGAAGAAGCTAGACACTACAGTCTCAGATCTCGTAGTGGATATTGGCCTGGTTCCTACTTTGGCCATCAAAGGAACCGTTTGGCAGTTAATCAAATTTTACCCAAAATATTTAGTGTCTGAGGTTTGCTTCTTAGGAAGCTACGAAGCTAACACAGCGAACAAGCAGTGGAAGTCTAGCTAGTCTCACTGGACTCCCAGTCTCATTAGGCTTGTGGTTGTATCGGCCTTGTAGCTGAAGAAGAAGAAGATGCAAACTTCAGACATGACACAGCTAAACTTTGGGCGGGGACGAGTTGTGGGCGGGGCTGTAAACTAGACTTTCAGTAAACTATTCCTTTAAAAGACAGAAAGCAAAGCAGACCCTCCTCCACTCCAGCCCATCCCTAGTGGTTATAAGGCTGCATAACATAGAACAATACTGATATCACTGAAGTCTGGAATGAGTGTTTACTGTGGGCTCCTGAAGTGCTTCTCAGCGTGGACGTGTGCTCTGGTTGTAGCAAAACATTTTTTTTATATTAACTTTTATGTTTATAGGTGGGTCGAGATTTATAAACCTGTTCATCATCTATCTTATTTGCACTGAACCGTCCAATCAGGATCAAAGCACAAGTTTCGGAGACGAGTCAGTATATGTACACAGATGGTCTACAGCCTTGATCCAGTTGCAGTTTCTTTTCCAGGCTCCTAACTGGCCACCAGTTAGAGTGCAGCAGACGCTAACACTGGGATTCAGCCATCGTCTTCATGTGGTACTTCTGGTGTTCATGATAATACTCTTCCTCATCCGAGTCCTAAAGCAGCAGAGGCAGAGAGGCAGCAGTTAGCAGACACTAAATGCTACTGTATAACTTAACTGTATGTAAATGTTTGTGGTTTAATACTTTAGTTTTTGTACATATCCTGATAGTATATAATCGCTCTAGTATTAAACCTGAAAGTATTGTTTTGTCTTTTTACCCGGACTTGTGTTGAACCCGTACTTCAACTTGTCTCAGTTCTGATAGCATTTATACTTTGTACTATTTTTACTTTTCGTGATTCCACTTGGACTTGTTTCGGTATTTGTACTCAGACCCGTCTTGCATTTGTATTTGTCCTGATTTCATTAGTATTTATACTTTGACTTGTCTTGGTCTGGATAGTATTTATACTCTGGTCTGTCTTGGTCTGGATAGTATTTATACTCTGAGCTGTCTTGGTCTGGATAGTATTTATACTCTGAGCTGTCTTGGTCTGGATAGTATTTATACTCTGGTCTGTCTTGGTCTGGATAGTATTTATACTCTGAGCTGTCTTGGTCTGGATAGTATTTATACTCTGACGTGTCTTGGTCTGGATAGTATTTATACTCTGGTCTGTCTTGGTCTGGATAGTATTTATACTCTGGTCTGTCTTGGTCTGGATAGTATTTATACTCTGAGCTGTCTTGGTCTGGATAGTATTTATACTCTGACGTGTCTTGGTCTGGATAGTATTTATACTCTGAGCTGTCTTGGTCTGGATAGTATTTATACTCTGACGTGTCTTGGTCTGGATAGTATTTATACTCTGACGTGTCTTGGTCTGGATAGTATTAATACTCTGGTCTGTCTTGGTCTGGATAGTATTTATACTCTGACGTGTCTTGGTCTGGATAGTATTTATACTCTGGTCTGTCTTGGTCTGGATAGTATTTATACTCTGGTCTGTCTTGGTCTGGATAGTATTTATACTCTGGTCTGTCTTGGTCTGGATAGTATTTATACTCTGACCTATATAAATATAATAATACATAAAATAATAAATAATGTGTTTTCAGCAGATATAAATTTGAGTTCAGTAAAGTGTTCAGCGTGTAAAAGCTTTGACTGTTAGACGTGCCTAAGCCCACCGTGTCCCCCACCCACTCTCGGCCTAGCGTGGGCTTAAAGCAGCTATTTGAGTGGATATTTTCTGGAAGTCCTTATTAATCCCAGATTAAGACCAACCGTCCGAGACACGTTTTCATCAACGGTGAAATTTAGAAAACACAAATTCTGAGATACTTCACCTGAAAATACAGCTCACAGCACGTCAGGCTCTTCTGCTTGGGCTGCTTGTATCCGTACTCCTCCCTGCAGAGCACCAAACACAGAGCTTATCATCTATCAGTAATCTACAGAGCAGCGGCCGCATCTACAGCGCAGACAGATCATACACAAAATAAACAAAACAGATTCAGACAGAAATAGCTTCTTACTTTTTATAATATTTCAAATTTATCAAATATATCATTGCTGTTAAAAGAAAAACAACCTCTAAAACAGTAACTTCACAAGAGAGAACAAACTGCCTTCACTTTCAACTATAAGTCAATAGAACCAGAATTTAATACAAATTAAATTTATATTAAATTCTATTAAATTCAGGAGATTTTGGAGCATTTCTATTGGTCAAATTGGTCATTGTCAAATTGACTAATGTGTAAAGTTAGGGGATACTGAGTCGATCTTAGAGCGCTGTGTATATGTGTGTGTGTGTATATATATATGTGTGTGTGTGTGTGTGTGTATATATTTGTGTATATGTGTGTGTGTGTGTGTGTGTGTGTGTGTGTGTGTGTGTGTGTGTGTGTGTGCGAGACAGATAGAGACAGATAGAGATAGATAGAGACAGATAGAGAGAGAGAGAGAGAGATACACTTACCCTTCAGTGACCTCTATAGGCGAGTGGTGACCGAGGCCAGAGGTCTTCTCCACAGACGAGCAGCACGGACACAACATCCGCACCAACAGCAGCAGAGCGATCAGCCCCGACGGCACGGCAACAAACAACAACAACACAGCCACATCAGAGAACCGCACACCCACCTCTGAGTGAGAGAGAGAGAGAGAGAGAGAGAGAGAGAGAGAGAGAGAGAGAGAGAGAGAAAGAGACAGAGAGAGAGAGAGACAGAGAGAGAGAGAGAGAGAGAGAGAGAGAGAGAGAGAGAGAGACATGATTAGGATTCAGGATTCAGTGATTTAAAGACAGTGATGAAGTTCTAAAATGGTTTAGAACTTATTTTAAATGAGTCATTATTACCTATACATGATTCATTACATACAATAAATGATCTGGTAGGTTTAGCACCTACTAAAAATTATTCAGTATCTACTATAAATGAGTCAGTATCTACTATAATGTAAACGAGTCAGTATCTACTATAATGTAAACGAGTCAGTATCTACTATAATGTAAACGAGTCAGTATCTACTATAATGTAAATGAGTCAGTATCTACAATAAACGAGTCAGTATCTACTATAATGTAAATGAGTCAGTATCTACTATAATGTAAACGAGTCAGTATCTACTATAATGTAAATGAGTCAGTATCTACTTTAATGTAAACGAGTCAGTATCTACTATAATGTAAATGAGTCAGTATCTATTATAATGTAAATGAGTCAGTATCTACTTTAATGTAAACGAGTCAGTATCTACTATAATGTAAACGAGTCAGTATCTACTATAATGTAAATGAGTCAGTATCTACTTTA